>JARBWK010000148.1:5000-58795 GCA_030556195.1 Anolis apletophallus | reverse complement strand
TCCTTGCTCGCTACACCTCCTTAGGTTAGAAGTGGCCGAGCTACTGAGGATCCGTTCCCACGGATCCTATACTTAAACATCACGGCGGGGTCCCCGACGCTCTAGGCTTCGCCGGTAATCTGTGCTACGGGATCTAGCGCTTCTCTGGCGCTCTAGGCTGCGGTGCCAATCCCTCCTGCTGGAGTCGATGCTCCGTCTCCTATCAAAGCTCCGACCTTGCCTCCCAGCACCTGGCTCACTATCTTCATGAGAGTCTAACTCCCTCTCATCTTCCATGGCCTCATCGCCTATGTTTTCCCAAACTCTCTCCTGTGATCTGTACCCCCCCCCGGTTTCTCATAACATTCATCGCTATCAGCACTTTCAGAATCGGCCTGACCTTCCCAGTTCTCATAGCCATCCGGCCATCCTTCATCCCAGGCCAAGCTCTCTGTGGGAGAGGAAGGTCCAGCTAACTCATTAACCCCTTCCTCCATTTCTTCCTCAGCTGCGGCTGGTTCTAATGCAAGTGGGACCCCCGGTGCTGCCCCCTGCCCCCCAGGCACAAAAGAGAACGGGGTTGCTACATAACCTTTAAGGCCTTGCACGGTCTAGGGCCTGAGTACCTGAGGGACCGCCTTACCCTGTATTAGGGTTGTCATTTTTTGATATAAGAAATAAGGGACATTTACGGGATTTTACACAAAAATAAGGGACACTTCATTAAAAACTTGAAACTCAAACATTAGGTAGAAATAGTTTTATTAACAGAATAAGATAATGATTGAAACTCACAAAAGAAACTGACTTACACCCTCTTAACAGGACATGGTGTGTTTCTGCATGCTTTGTCATGCAGAAAAAACATTATCAGAACTGCCTTATTTTCTCCATCTGGATTTAGTACTTGACTTTGCTGACTTTGAAAGTGCGCTGTCTAAACATTAAAATAAAATAAATTTTATAAGACAGTACATCTTCATGATTATTATGTCAATAGTTAATGGTATAGTACAGTATGGGATACACAGCATTGTATAGTATTGGGATGCACAGCTAGGCCTATTTTAAGAGTGACTCTCAAGCAACCAGAAACTATCTTTATCCAACATGATCCAACATTCCCCTTGGGTAACAGTTAGTCTACTGTAGTTTGAAAAAGTCCTGTGTCGCCTCTTCCTTCCAACGGGGACGCAGGCTGCCCTGCGAGTGGGAATCCCCGGGCAGGCATTGCCGTGGAAACCGCAGCGCGCACCTTCCTCTGGTCAACCCCGCCCAGTCCTGTCCTGATAGTCAAAAATAAGGGACAGGGCCTGAAAATAAGGGACACAAATTTTAGGGCCAAAATAAGGGACGTCCCTTAGAACAGTCTTTCTCAACCAGTGTGCCGTGGCACGCTAGTGTGCCGTGACGGACCTCCTGCTGTGCCACGAGAAAAGCTCTCTGCCCCCCTCCCTCCCCCCCTCCTGCCGAACTCCTGCTGCTTGGGGGAGGAGGAAGGGCCGGGCAGTGGCGAAGAAAAAGAAGAAGGGACCGGGGTGCCGCCTCCTTCGGCCGTTTCCCCAGTCAGCCTCCAATCCGCCATGACTCCCACCATGTCTCTTGCCCCTCACTCGCTGAAGCCACGTGGAGGAAGAGCCCCGCCCACTGAAGCCCGTCCACCACTCATGCTCCTCCTCTGTAGGAGAGCTGAAGCTGGGGGAGGGGGCGGGGCCTGGCCTGGCCTGGCTCTGCCCCCTCCCCCAGCTTCGGCACTCCCAGCAGCTGCTCCAGCCTTGAAGGGGACAGTGCCAAGCCAGCATTGTGCTGGCTCTGGCACCGCTGGCTTGGCACTGCCCCCCTCAAGGCTGGAGCAGCTGCTGGGAGTGGTGAAGCCGGGGGGAGGGGTGGGGCCTGGTGCAGCCTGGCTCCGCCCCTCCCGGCTTCGCACTCCCAGCAGCTGCTCCCAGCAGGCCACCAACCCCCAGCCGTTCTTTACTGTGTTAGAGTGTCATTTTGTGTCATTTTGGTTGGTGGTGAGCCCCCGGATTTTTTTAATGATAAAAGTGTGCCGCGGCTCAAAACAGGTTGGGAAACACTGCCTTAGAATAAGGGACATATGGGAACCCTACCCCGTATGTTCCCCCGAGATCACTACGCTCAGAAGAGCAGAATGTGTTACTTGTTCCATTGATCCGCTCTTGCCACCTTTCTACAACCAGGCAGCGAGCCTTCTCGGCTGTGGCCCCTGTATTGTGGAATTCCCTTCCTGGCGACACTCGAGCGATTCCTGAGCTCGCCCCTTTTTGGAGGGCTTGCAAGACCGCCCTCTTTAGATTGGCTTTCAATGAATCTGGTCTGGCTTGGTATGTTTTATACTTCATGTCCTTGGAATTCATGGGTTCCTACGGACCTTTTGACTGAGACAATGTTTTATGTTATGTTTTTATCGTACATTGTATGTTTTTACTATATGCTGTATATTATTATATGTTGTGATCCGCCCCGAGCCTGCAGGGAGGAGCAGAATATAAGATCATTGTGACTTGGTGGTTTTATAAGTAGCTCGCATGCTGAAAAAGGGTGAGCACCCCTGAGCTACAGAAGTGGTGTTCGGGAAGGCTAGGAGAGCCGTGGAGAACGGATGGAAGTGTGCTGAGGAGAGAGCTGAAGAACAAGCACTTCCGAGAGAGCAAAGAAAATATAAAGCAAGATGCATGTATAAGGTAAGCAGAGGAATCAACATGATGCAAGCAAGATAAGGCATATCCTAGCTGCGTGGTTCTGCCCACAAGGTTCTCGCTGCGTTGGAAGTCAAAGCATGTCCATGTTGTTCTCTTCCATTCTCTCCCACAGTTAAGAGCAGAGTGTGCCTTTCTGTAGGTGTCCTGTTGGGCACAACCGGAGGTTTACAGGAACATATGGTTATGCCATGTGTAATGAATTCCCTACCTGTTGGGTTAGGAAAAGCCTGTAAAAGAAGGTCAGAAAATAGATAGGTGCCAAGGGGGAAGCTATCTTAGATTCTCATTTCCAAAAGGGGGCGTGCCTAAGGAGCAGCCTGGAGGGAAATGAGGGGAGTTAGGATTGGCTGGTAGAGAAGGGAGCGGAGCCTAACTTAGAAAAAGAAAAAAATGCCCTGAAGAAGAGGCGTTTTAAAACCCGACAGTTGTTGGTGTTTGGGTTGTCAGAGAAGTGGGGTTTGGGAAGGGAGAAAAATTGGGGCTCATTAGTGTTAGAAGAAGAAGAAGCCTGACAGTGGTCTGGTGGCTAGCAGAGTTAGCTGGCGCGTAGATTCTACAGCTATCAGGGAAGATCGTGTGTAGAGGAGTAGTTAGATTGATCCAGAGTAGGACTATCTGTCTTGGAGTTAAGGTTTGCTAGGCAGAGAGGAAATCTTGTCAGTAAATTCTTGAAGGTGGAAAGGAGTGGAACTTTTGTAACTAAGATCTGAACTGTTTGAAGGAAACATACGCTTTCATGCCACAATCTCTGAACCATTAAGCTTGATACCTATTTCGTAAGTCGTCTTACATAAACAATCTTCTTCGGCATGATGCTCCAAAGGGCTACGGCAAATCTCTATTATCTCAGTAATCTAAGACAGTGTTTTTCAACCTTTTTAAAGCCGTGGCACATTTTTGACATTTACAAAATCCTGGGGCACACCACCAACCAAAATGACACAAAATGACACTCTAACACAGTAATACATATAGTTAATATGTTTTTTAATGTATTTATACACTCAGTGTGAAACCTGGGCCTGTTTCGATGAACACAACATAGATATCCTGGCAGGAATGGCAGAAAGACACAAACTTCCCACACAGAACTCCCATAACCAAGGGAAAATGCTATAAGAGTTTGGTGGGCATTGACCTTGAGTTTTGGAGTTGTAGTTCACCTATATCCAGAGAGCACTGTGGACTCAAACAATGTTGGATCAGGACCAAACTTGGCATGAATACTCAATATGCCCAAATGTGAACACAGACGGAGTTTGGGGAAAATAGACCTTGACATTTGGGAGTTACAGTTTCTGGAGGGGGGCCTTGAAAGACTAGCAGTCTCCCTCTCACTTAGGTTGCCACCTCCCTCCCCGCCAGGCTTGAATTGGGGTCGTGGGGAGCAGGAGCCTCACTCACCACCTGCACAGCTCCTCGGGGGTCAGCGGGGCGGCCTGGGTGGGCATCTCGGAGCTGGTGAAGCAGGCAGGGAGGAAGGCAGCGGGCAGGGAGCCAGAGGGAGGCCGAGAGCGATTTCGCATGCACCGAGGAGGAGGAGGGAGGGGCAGGGCCGGTGCTGGACTGAACCATCCGGCATTAGGCCCGGGGGAGGCAAGAGGAGGTCTCTACTTGAGGAAAGGGAGGCGGGCCTTCCCAATCCATGGAGAGGAGAGACCAAGTAGACAACGGGTGGGGGTTTGTAATTTTGTGCCTTTATCGAGGTAGGTTTTTTTGAGGTTTTATACTTCAACACACTAGACTCTCCCCCCTCCCCTCCTGGAGGTTTCAATTTCCCAAGGCACACCTGATGATCGCTCACGGCACACTAGTGTGCCCCGGCACACTGGTTGGGAAACACTGATCTATGCAACAGAGCACAAAAGGGAAGAGCTACAGCAAGGGTGCTCATTAGGTAGATGGCGATCTACTGGTAGATCGCGTAGGGCGTCCTGGTAGATCGCAGGCAGGGCAGGAGGAAGGCCCAGCCCTGCCCCACAGGCTCCCCACACCGCCCAGGTGCTGCCGCCCAGTTAGCGTGGCGGCAGCATGACCAGCGTTGCTAGGGACCATATGGGAGCCATACACGGTGTGTATGGCTCCCATGCCATTTCCGCCACCGCCATGACGTCACGCGCACCATTTTCCCTACCATGTCGTGGTCTTGCCAGAAGAAGGGTGTGTGGGAGGGGCGTGGCCAGAGGCGGCTTCAACTGCGGCTGCTGCAGCATGGACTGGGACTCGGAGCTGTTGGTAAGCCAGTGGAGGGGCTTCCTCTTTTCTCCCTCCCTGTCCCTCCCCCTCCCTCTCTTTCCTTCCTTCCTTCTTCCCTTTCTTCCTTCCCTACTTCCCATCCTTTCTTCCTTTCCTCCCTCCCTTCTGTTCTTCCTTCCTATCTCTCTCTCCCTCCTTTCCCTTCCTTCTTCCTTTTCTTCCTTCCCTCTTTCCTTCCTTCCCTACTTCCCATCCTTCCTTCCCTTCTTTCCTCCCTCCCTCCCTCCCTCCTGTCCTTCCTTCATTCCTCTCTCTCTCTCCCTTTCCCTGCTTTCCTTCTTCCCTTTCTTCCTTCCCTACTTCCCATCCTTTCTTCCTTCCCTCCCTCCCTCCTGTTCTTCCTTCCCCCTCTCTCCCTCCTTTCCCTTCCTTCCTCATCTCCTTTCCTTCCTTCCTTCCTTCCCTTCCTTTCTCCCCTCCTTCTTGCCTTGCCTTCTTTCCTTCCTCCCTTCTGTCTGTCCTTCCTTCATTCCTCTCTCTCTCTCTCCCTTTCCCTGCTTTCCTTCTTCCCTTTTTTCCTTCCCTGTTTCCTTCCTTCCCTACTTCCCATCCTTTCTTCCTTTCCTTCCTCCCTTCTGTTCTTCCTTCCTCCCCCTCTCCCTCCTTTACCTTCCTTCCTTTCTCATCTCCTTTCTTCCTTTCCTTCCTTTCTCCCCTCCTTCTTGCCTTTCCTTCTTTCCTTCCTGTCTCCTCCCTCCCTCATTCCTTCCTTCCTTTCCTTCCTCTCTGCCTTGAACATTTCCTGTTGGTTGTGGGGGTTCTGTGTGGGACGTTTGCCCCAATTCTGTTGTTGTTGGGGTTCAGAGTGCTCTTTGATTGTAGGTGAACTATAAATCCCATCAACTACAACTCCCAAATGACAAAATCATATTTTTTTAGTGATGGTCACTTCTTGTAGGTGCCTTGTGGCCAAATTTGGTAGCAATTCGTCCAGTAACCAGTTTGTGTGTGTCAACTGTAAAACAGGATGTGTGGAAGGGCCCTGGGTGATCTGATGTCCTTTCCACACAGTTGAATACAATCCCATGTTACCCGCTTTGAATCAGATTATATGGCAGTGTGGACTCAGAAAACCCAGTTCAAAGCAGATATTGAGTTATATGTTTCACATTTTTGTCGTGGGGAGGAGATCATTGTGACTTGGTGGTTTTATAAGTAGCTCGCATGCTGAAAAAGGGTGAGCACCCCTGAGCTACAGAAGTGGTGTTCGGGAAGGCTAGGAGAGCCATGGAGAACGGATGGAAGTGTGCTGAGGAGAGAGCTGAAGAACAAGCACTTCCGAGAGAGCAAAGAAAATATAAAGCAAGATGCATGTATAAGGTAAGCAGAGGAATCAACAGGATGCAAGCAAGATAAGGCATGTCCTAGCTGCGTGGTTCTGCCCACAAGGTTCTCGCTGCGTTGGAAGTCAAAGCATGTCCATGTTGTTCTCTTCCATTCTCTCCCACAGTTAAGAGCAGAGTGTGCCTTTCTGTAGGTGTCCTGTTGGGCACAACCGGAGGTTTACAGGAACATATGGTTATGCCATGTGTAATGAATTCCCTACCTGTTGGGTTAGCAAAAGCCTGTAAAGAAGGTCCAAAAATAGATAGGTGCCAAGGGGAAGCTATCTTAGATTCTCATTTCCAAAAGGGGGCGTGCCTAAGGAGCAGCCTGGAGGGAAATGAGGGGAGTTAGGATTGGCTGGTAGAGAAGGGGGCGGAGCCTAACTTAGAAAAAGAAAACAATGCCCTGAAGAAGAGGCGTTTCAAAATCCGACCGTTGTTGGTGTTTGGGTTGTCAGAGAAGTGGGGTTTGGGAAGGGAGAAAAATTGGGGCTCATTAGTGTTAGAAGAAGAAGAAGCCTGACAGTGGTCTGGTGGCTAGCAGAGTTAGCTGGCGAGTAGATTCTACAGCTATCAGGGAAGATCGTGTGTAGAGGAGTAGTTAGATTGATCCAGAGTAGGACTATCTGTCTTGGAGTTAAGGTTTGCTAGGCAGAGAGGAAATCTTGTCAGTAAATTCTTGAAGGTGGAAAGGAGCGGAACTTTTGTAACTAAGATCTGAACTGTTTGAAGGAAACATACGCTTTCATGCCAAAATCTCTGAACCATTAAGCTTGATACCTATTTTGTAAGTCGTCTTAAATAAACAATCTTCTTCGGCATGATGCTCCAAAGGGCTACGGCAAATCTCTATTATCTCAGTAATCTAAGACAGTGTTTTTCAACCTTTTTAAAGCCGTGGCACATTTTTGACATTTACAAAATCCTGGGGCACACCACCAACCAAAATGACACAAAATGACACTCTAACACAGTAATACATATAGTTAATATGTTTCTTAATGTATTTATACACTCAGTGTGAAACCTGGGCCTGTTTCAATGAACGCAACATAGATATCCTGGCAGGAGTGGCAGAAAGACACAAACTTCCCACACAGAACTCCCATAACCAAGAGAAAATGCTATAAGAGTTTGGTGGGCATTGACCTTGAGTTTTGGAGTTGTAGTTCACCTATATCCAGAGAGCACTGTGGACTCAAACAATGTTGGATCAGGACCAAACTTGGCATGAATACTCAATATGCCCAAATGTGAACACAGATGGAGTTTGGGGAAAATAGACCTTGACATTTGGGAGTTACAGTTTCTGGAGGGGGGGCCTTGAAAGACTAGCAGTCTCCCTCTCACTTAGGTTGCCACCTCCCTCCCCGTCAGGCTTGAATTGGGGCCATGGGGAGCAGGAGCCTCACTCACCACCTGCGCAGCTCCTCGGGGGTCAGCGGGGCGGCCTGGGTGGGCATCTCGGAGCTGGTGAAGCAGGCAGGGAGGAAGGCAGCGGGCAGGGAGCCAGAGGGAGGCCGAGAGCGATTTCGCACGCACCGAGGAGGAGGAGGGAGGGGCAGGGCCGGTGCTGGACTGAACCATCCGGCATTAGGCCCGGGGGGGGGGGAGGCAAGAGGAGGTCTCTACTTGAGGAAAGGGAGGCGGGCCTTCCCAATCCATGGAGAGGGAGAGACCAAGTAGACAACGGGTGGGGGGGGGGGGGTGTTTGTAATTTTGTGCCTTTATCGAGGTAGGTTTTTTGAGGTTTTTATACTTCAACACACTAGACTCTCCCCCCTCCCCTCCTGGAGGTTTCAATTTCCCAAGGCACACCTGATGATCGCTCACGGCACACTAGTGTGCCCCGGCACACTGGTTGGGAAACACTGATCTATGCAACAGAGCACAAAAGGGAAGAGCTACAGCAAGGGTGCTCATTAGGTAGATGGCGATCTACTGGTAGATCGCGTAGGGCGTCCTGGTAGATCGCAGGCAGGGCAGGAGGAAGGCCCAGCCCTGCCCCACAGGCTCCCCACACCGCCCAGGTGCTGCCGCCCAGTCAGCGTGGCGGCAGCATGACCAGCGTTGCTAGGGACCATATGGGAGCCATACACGGTGTGTATGGCTCCCATGCCATTTCCGCCACCGCCATGACGTCACGCGCACCATTTTCCCTACCATGTCGTGGTCTTGCCAGAAGTAGGGTGTGTGGGAGGGGCGTGGCCAGAGGCGGCTTCAACTGCGGCTGCTGCAGCATGGACTGGGACTCGGAGCTGTTGGTAAGCCAGTGGAGGGGCTTCCTCTTTTCTCCCTCCCTGTCCCTCCCCCTCACTCTCTTTCCTTCCTTCCTTCTTCCCTTTCTTCCTTCCCTACTTCCCATCCTTCCTTCCCTTCTTTCCCTCCCTCCCTTCTGTTCTTCCTTCCTCTCTCTCTCCCTCCTTTCCCTTCCTTCTTCCTTTTCTTCCTTCCCTCTTTCCTTCCCTCCCTACTTCCCATCCTTCCTTCCCTTCTTTCCTCCCTCCCTCCCTCCCTCCCTCCTGTCCTTCCTTCATTCCTCTCTCGCTCTCTCCCTTTCCCTTCCTTCTTCCTTTTCTTCCTTCCCTCTTTCCTTCCTTCCCTACTTCCCATCCTTCCTTCCCTTCTTTCCTCCCTCCCTCCCTCCCTCCTGTCCTTCCTTCATTCCTCTCTCTCCCTTTCCCTGCTTTCCTTCTTCCCTTTCTTCCTTCCCTACTTCCCATCCTTTCTTCCTTCCCTTCCTCCCTCCTGTTCTTCCTTCCTTCCCCCTCTCTCCCTCCTTTCCCTTCCTTCCTCATCTCCTTTCCCTTCCTTCCTTCCTTCCCTTCCTTTCTCCCCTCCTTCTTGCCTTGCCTTCTTTCCTTCCTCCCTTCTGTCTGTCCTTCCTTCATTCCTCTCACTCTCCCTTTCCCTGCTTCCCTTCTTCCCTTTTTTCCTTCCCTGTTTCCTTCCTTCCCTACTTCCCATCCTTTCTTCCTTTCCTTCCTCCCTTCTGTTCTTCCTTCCTCCCCCTCTCCCTCCTTTACCTTCCTTCCTTTCTCATCTCCTGTCTTCCTTTCCTTCCTTTCTCCCCTCCTTCTTGCCTTTCCTTCTTTCCTTCCTGTCTCCTCCCTCCCTCATTCCTTCCTTCCTTTCCTTCCTCTCTGCCTTGAACATTTCCTGTTGGTTGTGGGGGTTCTGTGTGGGAAGTTTGCCCCAATTCTGTTGTTGTTGGGGTTCAGAGTGCTCTTTGATTGTAGGTGAACTATAAATCCCATCAACTACAACTCCCAAATGACAAAATCATATTTTTTTAGTGATGGTCACTTCTTGTAGGTGCCTTGTGGCCAAATTTGGTAGCAATTCGTCCAGTAACCAGTTTGTGTGTGTCAACTGTAAAACAGGATGTGTGGAAGGGCCCTGGGTGATCTGATGTCCTTTCCACACAGTTGAATACAATCCCATGTTACCCGCTTTGAATCAGATTATATGGCAGTGTGGACTCAGAAAACCCAGTTCAAAGCAGATATTGAGTTATATGTTTCACATTTTTGTCGTGGGGAGGGAGATCATTGTGACTTGGTGGTTTTATAAGTAGCTCGCATGCTGAAAAAGGGTGAGCACCCCTGAGCTACAGAAGTGGTGTTCGGGAAGGCTAGGAGAGCCGTGGAGAACGGATGGAAGTGTGTTGAGGAGAGAGCTGAAGAACAAGCACTTCCGAGAGAGCAAAGAAAATATAAAGCAAGATGCATGTATAAGGTAAGCAGAGGAATCAACAGGATGCAAGCAAGATAAGGCATATCCTAGCTGCGTGGTTCTGCCCACAAGGTTCTCGCTGCGTTGGAAGTCAAAGCATGTCCATGTTGTTCTCTTCCATTCTCTCCCACAGTTAAGAGCAGAGTGTGCCTTTCTGTAGGTGTCCTGTTGGGCACAACCGGAGGTTTACAGGAACATATGGTTATGCCATGTGTAATGAATTCCCTACCTGTTGGGTTAGGAAAAGCCTGTAAAAGAAGGTCCAAAAATAGATAGGTGCCAAGGGGGAAGCTATCTTAGATTCTCATTTCCAAAAGGGGGCGTGCCTAAGGAGCAGCCTGGAGGGAAATGAGGGGAGTTAGGATTGGCTGGTAGAGAAGGGGGCGGAGCCTAACTTAGAAAAAGAAAAATGCCCCGAAGAAGAGGCGTTTCAAAATCCGACAGTTGTTGGTGTTTGGGTTGTCAGAGAAGTGGGGTTTGGGAAGGGAGAAAAATTGGGGCTCATTGGTGTTAGAAGAAGAAGAAGCCTGAAAGTGGTCTGGTGGCTAGCAGAGTTAGCTGGCGAGTAGATTCAACAGCTATCAGGGAAGATCGTGTGTAGAGGAGTAGTTAGATCGATCCAGAGTAGGACTATCTGTGTTGGAGTTAAGATTTGCTAGGCAGAGAGGAAATCTTGTCAGTAAATTCTTGAAGGTGGAAAGGAGTGGAACTTTTGTAACTAAGATCTGAACTGTTTGAAGGAAACATACGCTTTCATGCCACAATCTCTGAACCATTAAGCTTGATACCTATTTTGTAAGTCGTCTTACATAAACAATCTTCTTCAGCATGTTGCTCCAAAGGGCTACGGCAAATCTCTATTATCTCAGTAATCTAAGAGTTACTACACAGCAAGAACACTGATTTTAACAGCATGCTTTACTCACTTAAAATCATTGCATAGCATAGACCAGGGCTGTCCAACTGGCGGTCCGGGGGCCGTATACGCCCCCCCAGCCCCTTCCCTGCGGCCCCTGCCTACCGTGAAAAAAAATTAATATTTTTTAAAATAATTTTTTTTTAAAAAATCGATCGCCGGGGGACGGGGCTGGATGATGTCAGGCGTGGCGCCGGCGCCGAGCCTGACGTCACCCAGCCCCGCCTGCTCCCTTCCTCCTCCTCCGTCCCGCCTCTCCCCCCGGCGCACCAATCGGGAGGGAGGAGGCGTGCCTAAATAAGAAGGGAAGCACTTCCCTTCCTCCTCTTTAGGCACGCCTTCTCCGTTCTGCCTCTCCTCCCGGCACACTGATCGGTGCGCCGGTGGGAGAGGCAGAACAGAGGAGGAGGCTGGCGTGACACTTTAGGAGGGAGGGCGAAGCCATGGAGGGCTCCCCTTGGCTTTGCCCTCCCTCCTAAAGGGTCACGTCAGCCTCAGAAGCGAAATCGCGGCTTCTGAGGCTGGTGTGACACTTTAGGAGGAGCGGCCGGGGGCGGGGGTGGGGGGGCGAGGCCAGGGGTGGGGCCGAGTGGCGTGGAGCGACCCCCAGGTCATCAGTGACTGGTCCGGTAGAAGTTGGACAGCACTGGCATAGACAATGAACACTGTTTAACAATAAATTGATCTGAAGTGATTTATAACACGGACTATTGTGTGAAAGATATAATTTTATTACATAAAAGTCATGCAATTTTACAATGCCTATATCAATAAAACAGTGTATGAAGAGTAGGTTAAAGCAGAGCTTCAAAATTAGGAACTCCAAACACACAACCATGATATTATACACAAAAAACACAAAGGGTCACTTCTCAGGATCTCCATCCTTTTCTTAAGAGAAAATGGTTCTTTAAAGGTTGAAGGCATCCTAGGAAAACATCTCACCCTCTAGGCTGTGGCTTGAACATCAAGGCAGATAGTGGCTTTAATATTCTGGTTTGTCATATAGGCATGCCCGGATTATCCATAAGGCCACCCTAGGTCATGGCCTAGGGCGGCAGCCATGGTACGCCAGCAGGTCCGAACCCCCCAAATTTAAAAAAATTTTTTTTAAAAAAAAAGTTCGATCTTCGGGCGCCATCCAAGCCCGCCCTGCGCCCCTCCCCTTTCCTGCACTCCTCCTTCCGGGGGTGAGCCATTCCTTGCTTCTTCCTCCTGCTCGCCATGCGCCCGGCTTCCTCCTCATCCGCGATGCCGGGTGCCCGGCGAGGAGGAAGCCAGGCGCATGGCAAGCAGGAGGAAGAAGCAAGGGACGGCTCGCTTCCGACGGAAGCGAGCCCTTCCTTCCTTCTCCTCTTCGCCATGCGCCCGGCTTCCTCCTCCTCCGCGACACCGGGCGCGTGGCGAGGAGGAAAGGAAGGCTCGCACGCGGAGGAAGAAGGAGGCGCACGGAGCCCCGAGGAGGTGAGGGGAGGGTGCAGTAGTGGTTTGGGGGCGTAATTTGAAAGTGTGGCCTAGGGCGCCAAAATTGCTTAATCCGGTCCTGCATATAGGAAAGGTATATACTATGTGGATGTCATGCCCCTCTGTGAACATCATAGAATTTGGTGGTCATGTATGTGGGTGGAGGCAAAAAGCATTTCAACTGGCATTAGCCAGTAGTGTGTCACAGAAAATCACATCAAGATTGCTTTTGCAAAAATATAAAGTGCTAGATAAGTATATTTATAAAAATGGTAATACATATTGTGGGCATTTAACTATTAACTTGATGATGGCGCCAGAAAAAAAAAGCAAAAAACGTAGCAAAATGAAGCTACCATATTCACAGAAAGAGTCCGCCGTGCAAACGACTAATAATACTGCACAGGCATTACCTGTTGGACTGTTTTACAACACGCCTTCATTAATGGACTAGACCTTTGGAAAAGTTACAAGGGATACAAAATATAATTAAATTATATACATATAAATAAATATAGTATACAAAAAAGGGACAGGGGATTATATAAAGCAGGAGTGCTATATTTGATATTATCCATCACATAATTTAAATTTCAACCATTCTAGTTTGCAATCTCTGCCACTTTACACAATACTTCTTTGTATCTCAAGTCGGAGTAATACTTTGTCATGAAATTCAGCAGAATGCTTCAGTGATGACAGCGCAAGTCGTCCCTTTGCAAAGATACTGAAATAAGTCCCAGCAGATTCAAGGGCTGCCACGCCACACTGCACATTAATCCAAAGAAACTGTCTTCATTTTCTCTGCCAATTCCCGTCTTATTTCAATATGTTTCCTCATATTTTGAACTTCGTGTGGCAGGTTGATGTCCCATACAGACACACAGGACTGCATTCCTGTGAACAGATTAATAAGAAAAAAAAATCAGCTGAAATACTTATTTATTTATTTATTATTTATTATTCACTCTTATATACCGCTCCTTCTGGCAGGCTCGGGGCGGTTTACATGTTTCACATACAGTATCACAATAACAGTTTAATACATCTTACTAAAAGCATAAAACATAAAAGCAGAAAAGCATAATAAAAATGTCTCTACAGCAGGGACCGGGAACCTATGGCTCGCGAGCCAGATGTGGCTCTTTTGACGATTGCATCTGGCTCGGCAGTTTCCCGCCCCTCACAATGTGAGTCACGGAGGAGTCCTAGCTGTGGCTGAAGCGGCGCTTGAGTCATTAAAGGAAGGTCCCCAGGAGGCCCCGCGTGCTGCAACCATGGCGAAAGCACCATGCAGCACTTGGCGGCCGGCAATTGGTCAGAGGGTGGGTGCGCGCCCCCTGTCCCTTGACCCCTGTGTGGCGGCGGAGGAGGAGAGGGTGGGCGATGGAGGTGGCAGCAGCATCGCCTGCCGCCCCTTTCCTGCTGGCCTGGCGGCGGCTGGCTCTACGGCTGCAGCACGGGGCGGGAGGATGCGACGCAAGTCTCGGCTGCTGCTCTCCTTCGCCTTCCTCTGGGTGCTCAGCATTGCCTACTACAGGCCTGCCCAACAGGCGACCCGCCACACACGGCCCGCCGGCCCTTGGATGCGGCCCTCCTACCCACCTGCAAAAAAATATTTTTAATTTTTTTTAAAAAAATTCCCAAAAAAGTGCACATGCGCGCAGTTTCGCCCGCTTCTGAGGCTGGCGTGACGCTTTGGGAGGGAGGGAGGAGCCATGGGGAGCCGCCCATGGCTCCGCCCTCTCTCCCAAAGCGTCAGCCTCACGCCAGGCTGGAGTGACGCTTTGGGAGGGGGGGCGGAGCCATGGGGATCCGCCCGTAGCTCTGCCCTCTCTCCCAAAGCGTCCACCAGCCTTCCGAGGCTGGCGTGGCGTGGCGCTTTGGGGGAGGGCAGAGCCATGTGGAGCTGCCCGTGGCTCCGCCCTGTCTCCCAAAGCGTCACGCCAGCCTCGGAAGCAGGCGAAACCGGAGGAGGAGGGGGCGGGGACATGGCCGGGGTGTGGGCGGGGCGGGGCGGAGTGGCCCCCCAGGTGATCAGTGACCAGAATTCTGGCCCTTGGGCTGGTAGAAGTTGGACAGCCCTGGCCTACTACATGTACTCTGGGGGCAGCGTTGCCCTCACCAGCAGAGGCAGGAAGGTGAGGAGAGCGAGAAGAGAGGAGAGAGGAGGCAGGGTGGGAGCTGATCCCTGAGCCTCAGACGGTTTCCCTTCACCCTCAGCTGGAGAGAAGCCTCGCTGGACCTTCTCCTCAGGGCTCCCCAATTTGCCTGCCTGCTTTCCTTCCTTCCTGCCTGCTGAGGCTCTTTCGTTTACACTGAAGTAAAGAGCAAGGGTTACGTAAACGGCAAACGCAACACAAAGGCAGTAATCCAATATCAAAAATATAATTCCAATAATCAGGCATAGAGGACAACACAGTTCACTACATAAGACCAAGTGCGTATACTTGCGTCTGCAATTGACGAAATAAGGCCGCGCGACGTAATCAGTTCATTTGGTTTGATGTTCCGGATAATCCGGAGTAAATCCTTCTATATACAGCGTCACAAGGCAAATGCCCGCAAAAGGTCCCAGAGTGTTCTGTAAAGAGCTTAAATACTCAAGTCCTCAGTCCTGTAGGGCAAAATCCATGTAGCGATAGGACCCAAAAGGAGCAAAATCACTCCTGAGATGAAGGTATTCGCCAGGGGCCAATGGACTGGCGATGCCAGATGGTTTAGGGCCGCGTTGTTTTCCGTTTCGCTCCCGGATTGAACTTTTTCAAGGCCTCGTATGTGTATTCCGGAGGTCCATATCGAATGGCGGATTTACGGTTGCCTAACCCAGTGTTTTTCAACCTTTTTTTTTTTAGCCGTGGCACATTTTTTACATTTGCAAAATCCTGGGGCACACCACCAACCAAAATGACACAAAATGACACTCTAACACAGTAATACATATAGTTAATATGTTTTTAAATGTATTTATATACTCAGTGTGAAACCTGGGCCTGTTTCGATGAACACAAAATAGATATCCTGGCAGGAATGGCAGAAAGACAGAAAGACACACACGAAGGTCTTGCTCAACAGCTGTTCATTTGTGGGATTAACATAACTCAAAAACCACTGGACAAATTTCTTCCAAATTTGGCCACAAAACATAATAATACTAACCCAAGGAGGGACCATCAGTCAAAAAATTGATTTTGTCATTTGGGAGTTGTAGTTGCTGGGAGTTATAGTTCACCCGCAATCAAAGAGCACTCCGAACTCTACCAATGATGGAACTAAACCTAATGTGGCACACAGGACTCCATGACCAATAGAAAACACTAGAAGGGTTTGGTGGGCATTGACCTTGAGTTTGGGAGTTGTATTTTACCAACATCCAGAGAGCACTGTGGACTCAAACATTGTTGGATCAGGACCAAACTTGGCACAAATACTGAATATGCCCAAATGTGAACACTGGTGGAGTTTGGGGGAGATAGATCTTGACAATTGGGAATTGTAGTTGCTGGAAGAGAAGGGAGGGGTGAGAGAGAGAGAGAGCGAGGCAGAAGAGAAGGGAGGGGGGAGCGCACGAGGCGAAAGGGAAGGGACGAGGAGGAGAGTGAAGGCATGCTCTGCGGCGGTGCTTGTCCTGGGTTCCTCCTCTTCTCCCCCCTCCCTTCCCCTCCGTTGGTCGCTCTGCTTGCCTGCCTGCCTGCCGGGGCCCTTACGCGGGTTAGTCAGAATCGGCTGGCGGGCCGCAAAATGCCCAGGTCTGGTATTGGAGGCTCCAATTTCCCACGGCACACCTGATGATCGCTCAGGGCACACAAGTGTGCCGCGGCACATTGGTTGGGAAACACTGGACTAACCATAAAGGTGGTCACCCCGCTCCTGTGCGAGGTTATTAATCCTTACCTTTGGCATATTTGTTGTCTTCACTGTCCCCTCTATGGCAGTATCCCAACACCAGAACAACATTTTTGAGACTGCCTATTGCCACATGGGGGGGAAAAGGAAAACATTAACCAGTACAGTTGTCCCTTCACATGTGTGGGTTAAGCATTTGTGGATTTGATTACTGTATTTGCTGCTGCCTGTGCTTCTGCTCTCTCTCTATGTGATCGAAATTATGTTATTTCTAGTTATTCTTCATCCTCCAGCATAATTCTATGTACAATGCCTGACAAACATTGATCACAGAATTGTGATATAGAGCCTAGAAATTTTTAGAAATATATTCTTTCGGATTGAAAAAAAGGGGTTTATTATTTATTTATTTAAAACTTTTATATCCCGATCTTCTCACCTCCGTAGAGGGACTCAGACCAGCTTACAGCAAGGATTCGATGCTACTAATACAAATTAGAACATCCTACAACAGTGTTTCCCAACCTTTTTTGAGCCGCGGCACACTTTTTACATTTGCAAAATCCTGGGGCACACCACCAACCAAAATGACACAAAATGACACTCTTAACACAGTAATACATATAGTTAATATGTTTTTAAAAATGTATTTATACACTCAGTGTGAAACCTGGGCCTGTTTTGATGAACTCAACATAGATATCCTGGCAGGAATGGCAGAAAGACACAAACTTCCCACACAGAACTCCCATAACCAAGAGAAAATACTCTAAGAGTTTGGTGGGCATTGACCTTGAGTTTTGGAGTTGTAGTTCACCTATATCCAGAGAGCACTGTGGACTCAAATAATGATGGATCTGGACCAAACTTGGCATGAATACTCAATATACCCAAATGGGAACACTGGTGGATTTGGGGGAATGTTTCCTAATACCTTTGAGTTATTTGAGTTCACACTCAATGTTGTAGTTGAGCAACCTGAGCCTGTAGTTGCTACAGGTAGTAACTGTGAGGAGGATAGTTTGTCAGACATGTCCCTGGAAGAGGGAGGCTTGGGCAGAATTACTGCAGCTGGGAGGAAAAGGGCTGCAAGTGTTGAGAGTTTGGAAGATGCAGAGCACAGGAGAAAAGTCCGACAAATACTTAGGGAGCCTACCAGTGATGACACTTTTGAGGGGTTTGACGCAGAGTTACCCTCAGAAGAGAGTGATACCGAGCTGGACTCAGCGTTGGTGCAGGATGTCAGGAATGTGTTAAATGCTGAGTCCAGCGAAAGCTCATTTTTTGGCTTTTCGAGTGATCCTGATTGGCCTAGTGGGAATGTTGAATCGGACTGGGGCCCTTTAACTGCTCAGCAAAGGTGGGAGGATTGGAGGAACACACCCAGGGTTGCAGCTGAGGGGACTGGGGCAGATTTGGGTGGGGAGTCTGATGACTCTGATTTGTAAGGGTATTAAAGTAAGGCCTGGGGATTTGGGACTCTGCGGTCGGCCAAGGTGTTGCTGGTGGGTTGCTGGTTCCTGTATCTGGTGCTCTTGTTGTTTCGTGTCTTAATTCCTGTTCCCAGCAAGCTGTGAGTATGGGGCTGTTGTCATGTTGGGTTCTGGGGGAGCTGCTATGGCAGCTCTAGCTGACACTGTTGTATGTTGGGGGGTTGGGACTTTAATGTGTGTTTTTATGTTTAGTGTCTACCGCGTTTCGTTTGACCATGTCCTGTGTTGCTGTGAGTGCTGTCTCTTATTGGTATTGTATAATGGGTGGAGGGGAGTTGCTGTGGGTTGCGGGGGCTTTGATGTGTTTGTTTGTATACTTAGCTCCTGGAATGTGAGAAGCAATCCTCCTTTCCTTCTCGGACGGGTCTTCGCATCACACAGACTTCGAGCCGGGATAAAGACCAAGGACTTCAAAAGACGGACGTCTTTCTTGTTTTTGTTAGGCTTTTTTGGGGTGTGGGTTTTTATGCCGGACTGTGGCTGTGTTTTGTTTAAAATAAACTGTGAATACTTTTACTAGCTTGGTGTGCCTTGAGCCATCTGTGGGAGTCTCGACACTCAAATTGGGACACACCAAAAAAAACCCAAACACCTCAATGCCGTCGCAGGGCTTGATGGGGCCTCCTTTCCCAGAGCTCCCTCCCTCCCTGAAGGGAAAACAAGCCGCGGGGGCAGGCGCAAAGGAAGCCACGTTGCGCCCTGCATGCGGGAGAAGGCAGCACAACAAGGGGGAGGGGGCACGGAGGAGGGGAAGGAAGCGCCGCCAAGGAAACCGCCGCTGAGGGACACCTCCCCCTCACCCAAGGTCCCACTGTTTTTAGATTGATTGATTCGAGCCAGGCCTTCCTTACCCATACTGCGGGAGCCCCGCCACAGGGCTGAAGCGCCAACGCCGCCGCCGTCCCCGAAGAGCCCCGCTGCAGCCGAGGCCAAGCTCAAGCCGGGCACGGCGGCTCTCCCATCCGCGGGGCGGGAAGCGAGGGCCCTCCACAGGAAGAGGACGGAGCCAGAAGGGGCTTTCCCTGCCTCACTCCCCTCCTCCCTCTCTCTGAGGGAATGGGGGCTGGCCTGGAAGCAGCCGCGAGGGAGGAGGAGGCGCACGCCCAGGCCGGCCGCAAATCCTGTGGGACCCGAGATTTCGGCAGCTATCGCGAGACTACACAGCCACAGACGGAATTTCGACCTCCCTCGAAATCCCGTATGTGGCTGGCGTAGTCTCGCGATGCTTGCCTAAACCCGGAAGTAGGTATTTTTTTTTATTTTTTTAATTTAATTTTTTTATTTTTAAGTTGTATTTTATTAAAACAAGTTAGGGGGCCGGAGGGAAGTGGCTCGGGGGGCGTGTACGGCCCCAGGGACGCCTGTTGGACAGCCCTGCTCTAGGGAGATTGCTTTGTTACCTCTTTGGAACTGTAAGATCTGCGCCAAGTTTTTCCAGAACTTTGTTCAAATAAAGAACTTTGTTTTATTCCATCCTGAGGTGGTTTTACTTGTTGGGACCCCTGAGCTTCAACAGAAGGCAGCCGCAGTCCCCCAGGCTTTAGTTAGAGAGCACATCTCAGCTTTAGCCTTCGAGTGCCTGGGCGTGACAGCACAGGTGAAACAATGAAAACAGAACTTTAGGGACAAAGTTCTAAAATAAGCACGAGTGGGTGAATTCTTGCCAGCGGAACAGTCTTGCTCAACTAAAATGTATTAATATTATATATCTAAGCACAGAGGCACCAAAATAGTTTTTTTTCTCCTGGCACTGAAATCCTTAATCTCTCGGTGCTATCGGTGAAGAATAGCTTAATAATTCTCAAGTTGGTTCTTGTTTACTAATTTAGGTCGGTGTTTCATGTATGTAGCGTGTGTATATACATAGGGCCATTGCTCAAAGAACAACTTGGAAAAAGTAAACGAGGGAGAAAGAGGGTAAGATTAATTGGTGTTAGTTTAAAAGGAAGCTGTTTTAAACTTAAACTGTACCATATGCTTCTTGATTTTAACTACACTTCCACTTCTCTAACTTACATTTATTTATTTGTTTACTAGCTTGGGGACCCGGCCCTGCCCGGGTTATTTGAGAAAGGCATTGTGTGCCAAGGTTGCTCCTTATCAGTTGTTTATTTGGCTTGTAGTGGTCTCAGGAAGTGAGTGAAGGTACTTCAAGTCCCATAATCCATGGTCCATCCTTCTCCAAATTGCACCAGGATGTAGAGTGGGTCATGGGGGTCCTGTGTGCCAAATTTGGTCTTGATCAGTAATTGGATGAGGGTCGCAGCAGTCTCGGGAAATGAATAAAGGTACTTCAAGTCCCATCATCCATGGTCCACCGTCCTCCAAACTTCACCAGGATGTTGAGTGGGTCATGGGGGTCCTGTGTGCCAAATTTGGTCTTGATCAGTCATTGGATGAGGGTCGCAGCAGTCTCGGGAAATGAATAAAGGTACTTCAAGTCCCATCATCCATGGTCCACCGTCCTCCAAACTGCACCAGGATGTTGAGTGGGTCATGGGGGCTCTGTGTGCCAAGTTTGGTCTGCACTGGTCATTGGATGAGGGTCGCAGTGGTTTCAGGAAGTGAGTGAAGGTACTGCAAGACCCATCATCTGTGGTCCATCCCCCTTAGAACTGCAGCAGGATGTAGAGTGGGTCATGAGTACACTGTGTGGCAGGTTTGGGCCTAGTCTGTGATTTGTAGGGGCTGCGGTGGTCTGTGGGAAGTGAATCAGGTAAAGGTACTGCAAAATCCCATCATTTGTGGCCCATCCTGCCCCAAACTGCACCAGGATGTAAAGTACATCATGGGGGATTTGTGTGCCAAGTTTGGTTCTGATCCGTCATTGGTGTGGGCCACAGTGCTGTAAGGAAGTGAGTTTAAGTACTGCAAATCCCATCATCCATGGTCCATCCTCCCTCAAACTGCACCAGGATGTAGAGTGGGTCTTGGGGGTTCTGTGTGCCAAGTTTGGTCTTGTTTTGTCACTGTTGGGGTCCGCAAAGTGTGTTGGAGTTAAACCCGCACCATGCCTGAGTGCCTCAGACCTTTTCCTTACCCCCTCTGCTATTTGAAAGTGTTGGAATGTTCGTGGAGGCTGGGAGCCACACCCCCCCCTGGCAGTTTAGAGTCTCGGAATGTTGGGTGGTTGGCCAATCAGACCGTTATGCAAATGATCCTGCATTGGGAGCCAATCGAAACGCTGGCACATATTCCTCCGCAAACACTGACTTTTATTATATCTATAGATAGATAGATTTATTTATGGTATTTGTACCCTGTAGCTTCTCACCCCCGCAGGGGGACTCAGTGCGGCTTACATTTGCAGCACTACAGGTCGCAAAACCACAATACAATTTAAAAATACACCATATAATCAACATCATTAAAAAGCATTAAAACATTACATACAAACTACTACATACAACAATAATTAATTAAAGCCATCAAGCAGAACGCATTGTCAGTCCAGTCAAGTCTAACGCGTCAATCCAGTTAAATCCAAAGGTACAATTTACATCTGCTGCCCAAAGGCCTGGTCCCAGAACCACGACTTAAGCTTTTTTCTAAAAGCGAGGAAAGATGGAGTCGATCTTATTTCGTTTGGGAGTGCGCTCCATAGGCGAGGGGCCGCCGCCGAGAAGGCCCTGTCTCTCATCCCCACCAGTTGCATTTGCGATGCTGGCGGGAGCTAGGGTTCCCATATGTCCTGTATCATACGGATGTCCCGTATTTTGGCCCTTTTTTGAGTGTCCCGCATTTACAGCTGCTGTCCCTTATTTATTTTTTAAAAAAATATCTTTATTAAGTTTTGTGCAGTGACAGAAGATGAAATCGGGAGGGTGAGGTAGGTGAGGAGGGGGCTGTTACGGGGAAGGGTTTGGGTGGGGGCATTGGAGGGAGAACACAAGGGGTGGGGGTAGGTGAAAGGGGGGTACAGTGGTACATATAAAAATACTTCCCAATATCCTCTCAAGGTTATCTTACATTGATTGATTATAGGTTCCACTCTAATATCCTATATCTCCATTCAAATTATAGTGCACAATCTGTATATCTGTATCTGTATACCTTTATAAAGCGGAATGTTTGTATGTATGTATGTGTGTGGAGGGCGGAAGGGCGGGAGGGCGGAAGGGCGGATATGTGGCAGCCACTTTCACAGGCCACAGCGACCAGCGCGGGTGATGGACCTGCACCAAACTTGGTACACATAACCCCCCTAACCCCCTTTACGTCCTGGTGCGGTTCGAGGGACATGACCCACGGATTATGGGATTTGTAGTACTTTCAAACACTTTGGTTCCCACAGACCACTGAGGCCACCAAAAGGACCAATACAGACCACACTTGGCACACACAGCCCCCATGACCCACTCTACATCCTGCTGCAGTTTGGAGGAGGGCAGACCATGGATGATGGGACTTGAAGTACCTCTACTTACTTCCCAAGTCCGCTGTGACCCTTTTCCAATTACTGATCGAGACCAAACTTGGCACACATAACCCCCATGACTACCTTCACGTCCTGGTAAGGTTTGGGGGAGGACTGACAATGGATGATGGGATTTGTAGTACTTTCACACCTTTCTGTTCCCACAGACCACTGCGGCCCCCAACAAACACCGATAAAGACCACACCTGGCACACAGAGCCTCAGTGACCCACTCTACATCCTACTGAAGTTTGGAGGGGGGCAGAATATGGATGATGGGACTTGCAGTACCTTCCCTTACTTTCCAAGACTGCTACAAACCTCATCCAATGACTGATCAACACCAAACCTGGCACACAAAGCCCTCATGACCCACTCTACATCCTGCTGCAGTTTGGAGGAGGGCAGACCATGGATGATGGGACTTGAAGTACCTCTACTTACTTCCCAAGTCCGCTGTGACCCTTTTCCAATTACTGATCAAGACCAAACTTGGCACACATAACCCCCATGACTACCTTCACGTCCTGGTAAGGTTTGGGGGAGGACTGACAATGGATGATGGGATTTGTAGTACTTTCACACCTCTCTGTTCCCACAGACCACTGCGGCCCCCAACAAACACCGATAAAGACCACACTTGGCACACAGAGCCCCAGTGACCCACTTTACATCCTGCTGAACTTTGGAGGATGGCAGACCATGGATGATGGGACTTGCAGTACCTTCCCTCACTTTCCAAGACTGTTGCAAACCTTATCCAAAGACTGATCAACCCCAAACCTGGCCCACAGAGCCCTCATTACCCACTCTACATCCTGGTGCAGTTTTGTGTGAAACTGACCACGGATGATGGGACTTGAAGTACCTTCACTCCCCAAAAACAATACAACCCTCATCCATTCACCAATACAGACCAAACTTAGCACACAGAGCCCCCATGACCCAATCTACATCCTACTGCAATTTGGGGGAGGCTGGGCCACAGATGATGGGACTTCCAGTACCTTCAGTACTTTCATGATACCACTGCAACTTCCAAGAATGATGGATCAAGACCAAACTTGGCACACAGAGCCCCCATGACCCACTCTACATCCTGCTGCATTTCTCAAATGACCCGGGCACCGCCGGGTCCCCAAGCTAGTAAGTTATATATATCATTACAATTAAACTTCATTTATGTTTATTAGAAAACGTATTCCTTTATTCTGCACATATTCCTTAAAGCCGGACCAATCCGTTTTTTCCTTCCTCACGTATAGTTTCTGGGATAGTATGTTGTGACGACTTGGTACACCCAATTCTTAAACTCGCTACCACCAACCTAATGTTCTTATTAGGATTTGAAATTAAATTAAGATTTCCAGTTAGGCTCCTTTTAAAATCCACCAACTGAGAGGAAAACTGAAAAGAAGTAAGATGGAGGCTTGCTTAAAAAGTGAACAAGAAAGAGTTTATTAACTTTAACAGGCTTGTAAACAAGGCACAGATCTTAATGGTTCTACTATTGAGGCAACGAGAGCGTACGGTTACAAAAAGATGGTTCAACAGCGTGATGGTTTGCTTGATAATAAATGTGCTGGAGCGTATTGGTTTCTTTAGAGGTTTTTCTTCTTAGATCTTAAACAATTCCAGTCAGTGCTAAAACTTGACTGTAAAAGCTCTGTCACACTAATATTAAAACTAGTAATGAACAGGTGTTTCTAACTTGGAACTTCTAACCCTAAAAGTTCCCTGAGTCTTGTCTTGTCTGAATGAGCTAACAGACTCGTGCTAGCTCCCAGTCTCAGAGCCCACCTTTCTCTCTATATCCAGAGACTCCAAGGTGTCCTGACTGACTATCCCAAGTCAGCCCTACTTAGGGTTGCCATTTTTTGATATAAGAAATAAGGGACATTTACGGGATTTTTCACAAAAATAAGGGACACTTCATTAAAAACTTTAAACTCAAACATTAGGTAGAAATAGTTTTATTAACAGAATAAGATAATGATTGAAAGTCACAAAAGAAACTGACTTACACCCTCTTAACAGTACATGGTATGTTTCTGCATGCTTTGTCATGCAGAAAAAACACTATTACAGCTACCATATTTTCTCCATCTGTATTTAGTCCTTGACTTTGCTGACTTTAAAAGTGCGCTGTCTAAACATTAAAATAAAATAAATTTTATAAGACATTACATCTTCATGATTATTATGTCAATAGTTAATGGTATAGTATAGTATGGGATGCACATCATTGTATAGTATTGGGATGCACAGCTAGGCCTATTTTAAGAGTAACTCTCAAGCAACCAGAAACTATCTTTATCCAACATGATCCAACATTCCCCTTGGGTAACGGTTAATTAGTCTACTGTACTTTGAAAAAGTCCTGTATCGCCTTTTCCTTCCAACGGGGACGCAGGCTGCCCTGCGAGTTGGAATCCCCGGGCAGGCATTGCCGTGGAAACCACAGCGCGCACCTTCCTCTGGTCAACCCCGCCCAGTCCTGTCCTGCTAGTCAAAAATAAGGGACAGGGCCTGAAAATAAGGGACACAAATTTTAGGGCCAAAATAAGGGACGTCCCTTAGAATAAGGGACATATGGCAACCCTAGCCCTCCTGGCTCTAAACTCTGATTCTCTTCTGACCCTAAGCGCTGACAGCTTCCCTGACCCCTTAGTTCAGACTAACCCCTAGGTGTTTCGCTATAGAACAGACTGATTCAGACTAACAGCTGAGGCTTGGATGTTACTTCTCCACAGCCTAGCTCAAGACAGACTGCTAAGGCTTGGATGTTGCTTCTCCAAAACCTAGCACAAGACTAAACTTTTCTGACAGGATTTCTCCCTCCTAGTCAGCTCAGCTCCTCCCCTATGGCTCTTAGCCAATCTCCTGGGAGACACTGTATCTAGACAGAGGAGCTCTAAAGCCACTCCCCCTGTCTCTGGCAATTACCTTCCTCTAATGGCTGCTGTGTGGAACTCCCTTCCTAAGATGGATGCCAGCTATTCTAACCAGGGAGCCAAACTGCAACACAGGTTTCGGCCTGCTCAGAAAGGGTGAGTCTTTACATATGTCCATGGTCTTCCATAACCAGTCTTCCACATTTGGAATGTCCTTCTGCTTCCATTTTCTCCCCAGCGTTAATCGGGCACCTGTATTTAATAAAAATAGCATTCTATCCTGGTTTTTGTTTAGATTGGGTACTGTGAAGCCGAGCAAGTAGATTTGTGGGTCTAATTTATATTTTGCTTGAATTTTTTTTTTGCGTTTCTCTGTGTATTGCCTGCCAGAAGTTTTTAATTTTTTTGCACTCCCACCATTGATGCAAGAATGTTCCAGGTTCTTTGTTACATTTCCAACACTTGTTTGAAATGTTTTTTGTTGAATCTGGATAGCTTATCTGGGCATAAATGCCATCTATATTGTAATTTCAGCCAATTTTCCCTAACGTCTGTTGCTGCGGTATACTTTAGATTTTTCCCCCAGACTTCTTCCCATTGTCGTAAAAATATTGTGTTTCAAATCTTTTGCCCACTTTATATGGCATTCCTTCACCTGCTCTTCTTTATATTAAACTGATATTCTTTTCTTGCTTTTCTATTATTCGGTCCCAGTGATCTTTCCCCTCCGAGAACCCTAGTACCTGGTCTTTTTGGTACACTTGGTGTATTTGGTGGTAATTGAACCAGGATGTTTTTTGGTTTATTTGTCTCAGATCCTCTATTGGTGTAATGCCCCATTCAGATTTGTTTGTCCTTTCTAGTATTTGTTTGTATGTTGGCCACATTTCAGCTGCCAGTTCCTTCTTGTGGAAGGCCTCGACGGGGGATACCCACATCGGGGCCTTCCCAAAGATTCTTTGTTTATACTTCTCCCACGTTTTAAAGAGGGAGGCTCGGATTATGTGATGGCTGAAATTTTTCTCCACTAACCTTTTGTTGTACCATAGGTACCCATGCCAACCGAAACGTAAATCGTGGCCTTCAAGTTGTAGCAAGTTCTGGTTCTTTAACGTTATCCATTCTTTTATTGCTACCAGGTTGGCAGCTTCATAATACAATTTAATGTCGGGGAGCCCCATGCCTCCCCTATTTTTATCATCCGCCCACCGTTACTATGGGAACTCAACCTCCCTGCATTTTGTGTGGGCCGATGTTGGCCAATGGGATTCGCTGGCGGCCGCAGAGGACGCTGGGAAATGTAGTTTTTTAAATTGTTGTTTTGGGGGTAGGGTTCCCATATGTCCCTTATTCTAAGGGACGTCCCTTATTTTGGCCCTAAAATTTGTGTCCCTTATTTTCAGGCCCTGTCCCTTATTTTTGACTAGCAGGACAGGACTGGGCGGGGTTGACCAGAGGAAGCTGCGCGCTGTGGTTTCCACGGCAATGCCTGCCCGGGGATTCCAACTCGCAGTGCAGCCTGCGCCCCCGTTGGAAGGAAGAGGCGATACAGGACTTTTTCAAAGTACAGTAGACTAATTAACCATTACCCAAGGGAATGTTGGATCATGTTGGATAAAGATAGTTTCTGGTTGCTTGAGAGTTACTCTTAAAATAGGCCTAGCTGTGCATCCCAATACTATACAATGCTGTGTATCCCATACTATACTATACCATTAACTATTGACATAATAATCATGAAGATGTACTGTCTTATAAAATTTATTTTATTTTAATGTTTAGACAGTGCACTTTTAAAGTCAGCAAAGTCAAGTACTAAATACAGATGGAGAAAATATGGTAGTTGTAATGTTTTTTTCTGCATGACAAAACATGCAGAAACATACCATGTCCTGTTAAGAGAGTGTAAGTCAATTTCTTTTGTGAGTTTCAATCATTATCGTATTCTGTTAATAAAACTATTTCTACCTAATGTTTTGAGTTTCTAGTTTTAATGAAGTGTCCCTTATTTTTGTGAAAAATCCCGTAAATGTCCCTTATTTCTTATATCAAAAAATGGCAACCCTATTTGGGGGACTTCTAGGTTTTGGGCGGGAAAGTTTCTTTCCTATAAACCTTCTTTGCCTGAGGCCTATTTTTGTTATCAAGTTTGGTGTCTCTGCCTTGGAAGGTTTCTCTGCCTCTGGCAGTCGTTCGATGACGGGTCTTCCTTTATATATATATAGATGATTGAAGGCCGGTCACTTTTTTTTTTAATATATCTTTATTGGTTTTTCCAAGAAAGGGTTTTAAAACAAAACATACATATAACATAAAAGTACAATAGAAGTTATGAAAAGAGCCCCAGTTAGGCTCGGAAAATAAGTGTAGAGAAGATACAGCAGTGAAAAGGAAAAGTGTGAGACAGAACAGGTGCAAATTGGAGAGTAGAGATTTTTCTATAGTTGGTTTTCCTCCATTTCACCATTCATATATATTCCTTAAATGCCTGTGTGGAGATAGAGAACAGTTTCCCAAGATTAGTCTAGTACCAGGTCTATATTGTATTCTGTTCTACAATATTTCCTTCTTGCTCCCCAGTCAGTTTCCCCCTTCCATTCCTTGTTCTTGTTTCTTAATCTTTCTGTCAGCCAATCCATTTGGATTGTTTCTGCGACTTTTATAAACCACTCCTCTCTCGTTGGTATCTCCAGAGATTTCCAGTTCTTGGCATATAAAATCCTAGCCGCTGTAATCGCTATTATAATTATTTTCTTTTCCATTGATGGGATTGATTCCTCAAGCACTCCAAGTAGATAGGTCTCTGGCTTTCTTTCTAACTTATGTGTTATTATTTTCTTTAGTTCTGTATGGATCATCGTCCAGCATTTGGATGCCTTACCGCGGGCCTGTTGGACAGGCAGGCCGCGGGCCGCACACGGCCCGCCAGCCCCTTGGATCCGGCCCTCCTACTCTCCTGCAAGAAATCAGCTGTTTAATTTTTTTAATAAAAAAATTGGAAAAAAATCCCCCCCAAAAACTGCGCATTTGCGCAGCGGCGCAAGTTCCATCCATGGCCACCCCCCCTTGCTCTGCTCCCCATGGCTCCGCCCTCCCTCCTAAAGCGACATGCCGGGCGGTCTCAGAAGTGGGTGAAATCGCTTTCGCCCACGTCTGCCGCCCGGCATGACGCTTTAGGAGGGAGGGCAAAGCTATTGGGGGCTCCCCTTGGCTCCTCCCTCCCTCCTAAAGCGTCATGCCAGCCTCAGAAGCAGTGATTTTGCCCGCTTCTGCCCCCCCGGCATGACGCTTTAGGAGGGAGGACGGAGCCATGGGGGGCTCCCCTTGGTTCCTCCCTCCCTCCTAAAGCTTCACGCCAGCCTCAGAAGCGGCGATTTCACCCGCTTCTGAGGCCGCCCGGCATGTCGCTTTAGGAGGGAGGGAGGAGCCAAGGGCGGCATTGGCTCCGGGGGTGGGGCTTTCCTTCCTCCCCCTCCTCGCGCTGGCGGCCCCCCAGGTGATCAGTGACCGGAATTCCGGCCCTTGGGCCGGTAGAAGTTGGACAGCCCTGCCTTATTGCATGTAAACAATAATATAGAATAAGTTGTGGGGTCCCCCAGGGAGCCATCCTCTCCCCTTTATTATTCAACATTTACATGCGTCCGCTGGCCCAGCTGGTTCGCAACTTTGGTCTGGAGTGTTATTAGACCAAAGTGTCATACCCAGCTGGTGCTGAGAATGGACGGCAGGCCGGACACCGTACCCGATTGTTTCCATCAATGCCTTGAAGCCGTGCCTGGATGGCTGTGTTCTAGCCGGCTGAAGGTGAATCCATCGAAGACGGAGATACTGTGGCCCGGTCGCCCTGGGCTGGATGAGTGCCGGTTGCCTACCCTGGATGGCGAGCAACTAAGCCCGTCACCTTCGGTAAAAAGCTTGGGCGTCCACTTGGACCCATTGCTGTCCATGGAGACCCAGGTCTCCATGGTCAGCAAAATATCATTTTTCCATCTGCAACAGGCTAGGCGACTGGCACCCTACCTGTCCAGGGACGACCTGGCCACGGTGATCCAAGCGACAGTCATCTCGAGGCTAGACTACTGTAACGCCCTCTACGTCGGCCTTCCCTTGTCGACAATCCGGAAACTCAAGCTAGGTCAAAATGCCACCGCTCGCTTGCTGGTGGGAGCACCGGTAAGCGAGCATATTACTCCCATGCTACGGCAATTGCACTGGCTCCCGGTCGAGTACCGAATTGTCTTCAAGGTGCTGGTTCTGACCTTTAAGGCCTTACACGGTCTAGGGCAGTGTTTCTCAACCTTCCTAATGCTGCGACCCCTTAATACAGTTCCTCATGTTGTGGAGACCCCTAACCATAGCATTATTTTCATTGCTACTTCATAACTGTATTTTTTTTGGGTGGGGGTGGGGTTGGTTTTGTCAATTGGAAATTGTAGTTGCTGGGATTTATAGTTCATCTACAATCAAAGAGCATTCTGAACTCACCAACAATTGAATTGAACCAAACTTGGAACGCAAAACTCCCATGACCAACAGCAAATACTGGAAGGTTTTGGTGGGCATTGGCCTTGAGTGTGGGAGTTGTAGTTCACCTACATCCAGAGAGCACTATAGACTCAACAATGATGGATGTGGACCACACTTGACACGAATCCTCAATATACCCAAATGTGAACACTGGTGGAGTTTGGGGAAAATAGATCTTGACATTTGGGAGTTGTAGTTACTGGGATTTATAGTTTACCTACAATCAAAGAGCCCCTTACACCCCACCAATGATAGAATTGGGTCAAACTTCCTACACAGAACCCTCATGCCTTGAAGGGACTAGCTGGCATGAGCCTCTATCCCACATCACACACTCTCCCTTACTCACACATGTGCATCATGCTGCCATGCGCTGAACATGCCTGCTCTCCCCTCCCCACTTGGAGTCTCAGATTGGGAGGAGAGCTTTAGATGGGAAAATTCGCAGTCTGTTTCCAAAAAGAAAGAGAGGCGGTGATATCTTCAACCTTCTCTACCAAAGGGCTTCCTAAGACCACCAGAAATATATGTTTTCTGATGGACTTTGGCGACCCCTCTGAAACCCTCTCGCGACCCCCCTGGGGGTCCCGACCCCCAGGTTGAGAAACACTGGTCTAGGGCCTGTGTACCTGAGGGTCCGCCTTACCCCTTATGTTCCCCCGAGATCACTACGCTCAGAGGAGCACAACCTGCTAACCGTACCACCAGTCCACTCTTGCCACTTGTCCACAACAAGGCAACGAGCTTTCTCAGCAGCGGCCCCTGTACTGTGGAACGCACTTCCAGGTGATGTCCGTGCGATCACAGATCTTATTCCCTTCCGGAGGGCATGCAAGACCACCCTTTTTAGACTTGCCTTCAACTGAAACCCGGAAGTTTAACCCGTCTGCCTGACGACAGTTTTATCTGCATTTTATGTAATGTTTATGTTTTACGCATATTGCTGTTTTATGTATGCTATGTAAATGTTTCCCAACCAGTGTGCCGGGGCACACTAGTGTACCATGAGCAATCATCAGGTGTGCCATGGGAAATTGGAACCTCCAGGAAGGGGGGGGGGGGGAGAGTCTAGTGTGTTGAAGTATAAAAACCCTAAGAAACCTACCTTGATAAAGGCACAAAATTACAACCACCACCCTCCCCACCTGTTGTCTACTTGGTCTCTCCCTCTGCATGCATTGGGAAGGCCCGCCTCCCTTTCCCCGAGTAGAGACCTCCTCTTGCCTCCTGGGGGTTCTGTGTGGGAAGTTTGGCCCAGTTCTATCATTGGTGAGGTTCAGAATACTCTTTGATTGTAGGGGAACTATAAATCCCAGCAACTACAACTCCCAAATGTCAAGGTCTATTTCCTCTGAACTCCATCTGCATTCAAATTTGGGCATATTGAGTATTCATGCCAAGTTTGGTCCTGATCCAACGTTGTTTGAGTCCACAGTGCTCTCTGGATATAGGTGAACTACAACTCCAAAACCCAAGGACAATGCCCACCAAATTCTTCTAGCATTTTCTCTTGGTTATAGGAGTTCTGTGTGGGAAATTTGTGTCTTTCTGCCATTCCTGCCAGGATATCTATGTTGTGTTCATCGAAACAGGCCCAGGTTTCACACTGAGTGTATAAATACATTTAAAAACATATTAACTATATGTATTACTGTGTTAGAGTGTCATTTTGTGTCATTTTGGTTGGTGGTGTGTCCCAGGATTTTGTAAATGTAAAAAGTGTGCCGCGGCTCAAAAAAGGTTGGGAAACGCTGTGCTATGTGATCCGCCCCGAGCCTGCAGGGAGGAGCGGAATATAAAATCGAACAAATAAAATAAAACAAAAATGTCAAGAAAGTACCGTTCCTATTCCCGCACTTCCAGCATTTGGGATCAGAATTTTTGTAAATTCTTGTTATTTTTTCGGGGGAGAGATACCAACGATAAATTATTTTTACCCAATTTTCTTTAAAGGAGCTACATAGGGATTTTTTGACCGTATTGTTCCAAATATTGCTCCATGTTTTTGTGTTTGTTTTAAAGCCTACATTCCTCGACACCTTGTCCATATACTCTCTTTTCTGGTTGTTTTCAGTGTCCCTCCTGAGTAAGATTTAATAATTTTTTCCCAGGGGCTTCTCTTCTTCTCTTATGATTTTATTTTCTAACTAGCTGTACCCGGCACGCGTTGCTGGGCCCTATTTAGGAGATGCGAGAAAGTCTGAGTATGCAAGGGTTGGAATTGATGTTACTTATGGTCTTGGTGGGGTCATGGCTGTGTCGTTGTGGGTTGTTCTGGTGGGTGGGATGTTGAAGTCCTGTGGAGTTGTCGGTGTGTGGTGTTGAAGGAAGGAATGGCATACAAACGGGTTGAGCAGTAGACACAAGGTTTTGCGTATTGTGATGTGTAGGTATTACTTTTTTGATGAGTTAGTGGGTGTGTGGTGGCATTGTGGGTGGTATTATGTTGGGGAATGCTTGTGTGGGTGGGGTGTTTTGGGTATTTGTGTGTGTTTGTAGAGTTTCAGTGCAGTGTTGTGTTGTGGTTGGAGTATAGGTGGAGTTGGTTTTTGTTTGTGGTGGTAGTAGGTGTTGTGTGTGCAGGGTCCCGTAAGGTTGGGGGGATGGGTTGTGATAGGAAGTTGTGTTGTGTTGTGTGGGCAGGAATTGCTGGAGTATTGTGCCTGGGACGTGTGTGCATTTGGAGGTGTGTGTGGTGGTGAGTAGTGAGTGCAGTCCTGGGTTTTGTGTTGGGGAAGTTGACAGGTATTTGTGGGGCGCATTTTGTGTGTGTTGTGGTGACATAGTTGTCTCAGTCTGGCTTTGTGCTGGTTGTGATGTGGAGGGGGTGTTGCTTTTGCCAGTGGTGTTTGTTGTGAATTTTGGTTGGGGTGGGTTTTTGTGTTGCAGTATTGTTTTTTTTTTTTTTTTTTTGCAAGTTTGTGTTATTTCGGCGATATGTGTTTGTCAGTGGTGCCTGTGTTCCTGATGCCCTATTTGTGTTAGTGTTATGTCCTCCTGGTAGTTGTTATGTCCTCCTGTGTTAGTTAGTTGTACCGTGTAGGTTTCTGTTTAGCAGTGGTATGTATGTGTTGTGTGTGTTGTGTGTCTGTTGTGTTGTGTGTCAGCGCCGGTTGGCCCCGCGCGCCATCAGATAAGAGCAGCATCTGGCGGGCTTTGAACTGGAACCGCCCTTTGAAGTGCCAGGCACCTTTCCTGAACTTTGATATGCGGAGGGCCGGATGGTCAAGCCTGAGGAAGGAGGGGCCCAGCAGGGGGGCAGGCCAGGGAGGGTTTTGAAGAGACTGTTGCGCGGGAAGACTTTAGTCTATCTTTGGTTGCCCTGGATTAAGGACCTATTAAACTTCTTATCCTTCAACATCGCTTGGAGTGAGCTTGGTTTATTAGGCCCCCCTTGCCGGAGCTTACAGTTGTGGGTCTGTAGAGGTAGGCATCGCGAGTTGTGTGGCTGTCATGTGTGGTATTTTGTGCTGGCTTGGTCTTTTGGATTGTGTTTCTCGAGTGTGGGAACCTGCTCCCTCCTAGAGCTTGGCCTTGACAGTTTAACCCACAAACACCAACTGACTAAACTCAAATCACTCAGCATTCTAACCTAGCCTTGGCTGGCTCCGCCCACCGTTACTATGGGAACTCAACCTCCCTGCATTTTGTGTGGGCCGATGTTGGCCAATGGGATTCGCTGGCAGCCGCAGAGGATGCTTGGAAATGTAGTTTTTTATTGTTGTTTTGGGGGCCTTCTAGGTTTTGGGGGGAAAGTTTCTTTGCTAAAAACCTTCCTTGCCTGAGGCCTATTTTTGTTGGCAAGTTTGGTGTCTCTGCCTTGGAAGGTTTCTCTGCCTCTGGCAGTCGTTCGATGACAGGTCTTCCTTTATATATATAGATTCATTCTCATCTCCTAGGAAACCTCTTTTGAGGTCCTCTTTGAATTTCTCTCTCATTTATCACTCTTGAGGGTCACTCGGAAGGGTCAAGGACTATCTACGCACAGGACGGCCTTCTTTTGGGCACACCACGGCCTCTTCCTCCCATTGGCAACCCATTGCGGGGCCCTAAAGGCCATCCAAACCCACCCCGTTATGATAGGGGACACAACTCGATCTCTCCCAGCAGAGAACCATCCCGCCAAAAGGGACCGAAAATTGGCTCAGTGTCTATAATGAAAATCCACAATTTTCTTGGCTCGGCTTGGGTGGGAGGGGGCCCTAAAGGTCATCCAACCATCAATATTATATACAACACAATTCGATCTCTCCTAGCAGGTGGCCACCCAGCCAAAAGGGATAAAATTTAGCTCACTCTTGCCCATAACAGCCCATTATTTTATTTCCTTATGGAACCCTAATTGGCTTGGAAGGGACCCCTAAATGTCATCCAACCAAATACACTACTAGACAATCCGATCCCTCCCAGCAGATGGCCGTCCTAACAAAGGTGGTGGAAAAGTGGCTCAGTCACTATTATAAAAGCCCATTCTTCTCTTCCCTTATGGAACTCTAGGCTTGGAAGGGACCTTAAAGGTCATCCAAACCAACCCCATTATGCTGGGCACAATCCAATCCCTCCTGGCAGATGGCCATCTACTGAAAAAGAAGGTGATTCAGTATCGATGGGATGGAAAATTGGCTCAGTCTCAATCATAAGAATCCATTTTTTTCCTTTCCTTATGGAACCCTAATTGGCTTGGGAGGGCCCCCTAAAGGTCATCCAAACACAACCCCATTGTGCTTGGCAACTCCATCCGATCCCTCCCAGAAGATGGCCAGAAAATTGGGACGGAAAATCGGCTTGGCCTCTCCCATCTAAGCCCCTTTTTTTCCTTTCTTGACGGAACTCTAATTGGCTTGGAAGGGAGGGGCCCCCCAAAGGTCACCCAAACCAGCCCCATTGTGCTGGGCGCCATGTGATCCCTCTCGGCAGAGGGCTCAAAGACCGGCCCCTCCGTTCCTTATGGACGATCCCTTAAAGGTCATCCAAACCCACCCCAGATCCTGGTAAGCGACCCCGTCCGATCCCTCCTGGCAGAGGAACGGAAAATCTCCCATAAGAGCCTCCTCTCCATGCCCCGGACTTTGCTCCTGGCCTTGGCCGCCTCGTGGAAGGAGAAGAAGCCCAAGGCGGCCGCCACGGTCAGCGTCACGGCCAGAAGCACCATCACAAACTGGACCCAGTAGGAGCGGCGCTTGGACATCGGCTCCAACCGGTGACCTTTCCCGGCTGCTCCGGACAGTTTGGGGCGGTCATCTTCCTCCGAGGAAGAAGGGGACGCAGAGGAAGAGGATGGGAGGACGCGGTAGAGGGCCACCGGGTGGCGGAAGCCCTTCTCTGAGGCCCAGTAGATGAATGGGCCCAGCGCATCCCAGCCCACGGACACCAGCAGTGCGGCTGAGGGTGGAGTGGCCGCAGGGAGCATCCAGGAGTAGTTGACCAGGGCCGAGGCGCGCGGGCAGGGGAGGCGGTCACAGATATAGGCCAAGTAGGCCGCTGCCTAGGGCGCCATCTTGTCAGTGGGGCAAATTCCCGCCCGCTAGGAACCGCCGCTCCCGCGCGCCACAGGGCCTTCGAAGGCCTCTCCTCGCACTTCCTGGTGCCCGCTGCCGGCCCCTCCCACTGGGCATTGCAGAAGGCAAGGGAGAGCGCTCTCCCGCCCTCTGCCCATGCCCCGTGGGAGGGGCTGGCAGGGCCCAGGGGATCCAGGAAGCCCGAGGAGGGGCCTTCGAAGGCCCCTCCTCGCCCTGGAATGCCCTGCGGGAGCGGCAGCGCATAAGAGGAGCGGAAGGAGCATGCGCGCAAGGTACCGCTTCAAAAAAATAATGTTTTTAGGGGGGGCGCCAAAATAATGTGGGGGCAAAATAATGTTATGGGGGGCGCCAAAATAATGTTGGGGGGAGGAAATAATGTTATGGGGGGGCAAAATAATGTTCGCCTACCATTGGAAATTACCTTGGACCGCCCCTGGGCGCACCAGAGAGTGCAAGGGTCCACACAGCTCTGCACACAGGGAGGGACACAAGGTGGCAGCATCATATCATCATCATCATCCTAGAACCATCTATCACAGGGTCCTAGAGTTCGAAGGGGCCCTCAGCACAGTCCTCCCTGCCATAGAGGAAGGCACAGCCTGATTGATCCCTCCCGGCAGAGGGCCAGCGTACCTGTCAAAGGGATGTCCATAGGGTGGCTGCTCCGGGGCCCCGACCGGCCCTTAGCGCCTGCGCTTGGTTGGGCAGAGGGGCTCCGGGTGGCCCCCCTCCACGTCCTGTACCCACTGCGCCCTGCAACGAAATAGTTGGGTTGTTATTATTATTAAAATTATTGTTATATATTATTATTATATTTATTTATATCCGGCTTTATCTCCCCAAAGGGGACTCGAAATGGCTAATACACTCAAAAATGTATTATTATTATTATTATTCTGCCCTGATCCTCTGTGTGATATGACTGTGTGGAATGGACCTCAGAGAGACATCATTACGTGGACTGGGTTCCCCTTTGACTGAGTGCCATTCCCTTTTGGGTGGTTTCCTCTCCAGTTCGGACCAGAACCCGGTGCGGCTGACCTGTCCTGCTCTTCTCCTTCCCGAGTGATGTCCCTGCATTGGGCTCCGTCCCAGGCGCAGAAGGGGTCCCGGGCCTGGACGCACTCGGCGCACGAGGGGTGCTGGGCGCAGTTGGCCAGCGGGACCTCCAGCACCCCCTGCGAGTGGCCCACAAAGAGCCTCCCCTGCAAAAGAGGAAGAGGAAGTGGAGGAAGAGGAAATGGAAAAGGAAGTGGAGGATGAGGAAGAGGAAAGAAGCACTCCTGTTCCTTGTGCCCAAGGTCCAGGGCCTTATACCCAAGGTCCAGGGCCACGGCCTCACCTTTTTGGGGTCGAGGAGGAGGTTGCGCACGGGCTCGGGCTGCTCAAAGAGCTGGATCTCCTCCACGATGTGGGCCTCCCCGCCCTCCAAGGACACCGCCTTGTGCAGGAAGCCTCCCTCTGAAACCATTTGGATGCAGAATGCATTATTGAGAACATTAATAAATAATAATAATAAATAACAACAATGTATTATTAATAAATATTAATATTTGGCATTACAATAATAAATAAATAATTAAAATAAATATTATTACCGGTAATAGTCATAAATAATAAATAAATTATCTATTATCCCTTCGGGCTGAGAAGGGCGGTATATAAATACGGTAAATAAATAAATAAATATTCAGAATGTTATGATTTAGAATTTAAATATTATTATTTAGCTTTATTATTAATAATAATAATACATAATTGTTATTTGTTATTAATAATAATTAAAAAAAATTTTTTTATTGTTTTATCATTGTGAACACAATATTATACAATGTCTATTTACAGCAGATTCATGTTATTCATTTCTAGCTACAATACTTCAATCTTTAGCGTCTGCCATTATGTTTTTCTTATACATTTTTGTATCCCTCACCGCTGTGCTCCCCCCCCCCTCCCCAAGCCATTGCTTTTGCATATCATTCGTCCAAAATTTCATTTCTTCTCGTGGAGGTAACTTTCCTTCTTCCTTTTCTAATCCTTTTTCAATAAATTTTCTCCATACCTCATAGAAATCACTTTGTTTCCATATACCTCTTTTTTACTTTTAATATACATGTTAACTTGTCATTTATTGCCAGTTTCCACACTTCCTTGTACCATTCCTCTATTTGTATATTTATTTCTTTTCTCCAATTCCTTGCTATAAGCAGTCTTGCTACTGTTAATAGGTTTGTTATCGCATCTTTATCCCTTTTTTCCAATTGTTTACTATTATATAATGATAATAAAGCTATACTAGGACTTCTTTCTATTTTAATATTCATTATATCTTCTATTTCTTTAAATACTTTCACCCAAAATTTGCTTACATATTTACATTGCCGCCACATATGTATAGATGTTCCTGTTTCTTGGCATCCTCTCCAACAGTTTTTCGAGTAGTTTTTATTTATATTTGCCATTCTTACTGGTGTAAGGTACCATTTCCATATTAACTTATAGTTATTTTCTTTAATCCTTATTGATAAATTTTTTAGATGTCTTTGTCTCCACAATTGTTGCCACTCTGTTTCCTTTATTTTTATCCCTAAATCTTCTTCCCAAACCTCCTTAAGGGTGTTATTTTTTTATTTTTCCTTCCTTTATTTCAATTATTATGTTATATACTTTACTAGTTATTCCTTTCAAGTTTTCGTGCTCTTCTACATCCCTCCCATTTTGTATTATTTGTTCAAATTGGTTGACCTTATGTAGCACACCAGTTCTCGTTTGTACCTGGTGGGCAAGGGGCCGCACCCGGAGTCCCATTGGCATTAGGGCCTGTAGCACCAGAGTTAGATTCTGAAGAGGATTTGGAAGGGTTACCAGAAGGAATGTTTCCCTTGTCTGGGCCTCCCTCTCCCACTGAGAGCCTGGCGTGGGATCCCGGCTGGCCAGAGCCGGATGAGGAGGATGATAACCAGGTGCAAATGGGAAGCAGCGATAACGAAAGCTATGAACACCCGGGGGGGGGGGGGGGAGAGAGGTTCCCAAGAGCTTGCTGGCGAAAACATGGAGGCTAGCGGCTGGGAAGACTATAGGGAGGACAGCTCTCATGAAGATAGTGACCCAGATGGTGAGAACCGAGGTCGCTCCTTCAACAGGAGACGGGACATCGAGAGTAGCAGGAGGAGCTGGCACCAATCCCTAGATCGGCCGAGGTCCGTGAGCAGAGATTGGAGGCGAAGGGGCCTAGAGCGTCGGGGCCCTCACCCGAGGGATTAAGTATAGGATCCGTGGGAACGGATCTTTAGTGCTTCGGCCATGTCTCTTCTTACAGGCGTGTTAGCGAAGTGTACCACGGAGCCTAGCGGAGGGCTCACCAAGTTCATGCCTTGTACCTAGCAACTTTGCTGCGTTTCCTGATTCCGCATTGAAGCGGAGCCTTGCCAAGCTTCCAGTACTTTTGGATTATTACTTTGGAACTCTTGCCTTCCTGCCATTGGACTATTGCAACTTTGAACTTCAAGCTACATTGCTTTTGAACACTGCTTTTGAACTATTTACTCATTGAACTGTTTTTATACTCAATAAACTAGTTAGCCTTTATCTCGTCTCAGTGTGTGTGATTAAGGGGCCGGTCAAGTCTGTGCATCGTGACACCTTACTTCCTTTCTTATTATTTTTTAGCCAATTTTAAACCATTGTTCTAATTGTATACAATGGAACCATGTCAGTTTTATTTCTCTAAATTCTTCCATAATCATTTCCTTCTTCATTCCAACCTTTATCCAATCCCTCATTTTATCTAAAAAAAATTTCCTTAACTTTTTATCCATTATTTGTTTTAAATTCTTTGGAAATTTCTTTTCCATTACAATTGGGGTTATTACTGATCCATCCGTTATTAACATTCTCCCGTATTTATTCCATACTTCTAATATATTACTCAACATTGGATTTCTAATTTCCCTAATTTCTTTCCTCGTGAATTGTTTAAAAAATATATTCCATATTTCTTCTTCCACTTTTCCTGAGTAATTTCTTAGCCATTCTATCCCATCTTTTTAAATCATTCCTTCTATAACCAGTCTCAGTCTACTCGCTTCATAATATTTTTTTAATGTTAGGGAGTGCTAAACCTCCTTCTTTTTGCGATTTATACCATAACTGTTTTGTTTAGTCTAATTTTTTTTACTACCATTACAATATTTATTTATCATTTGTTGCCATCTGTTTAGTTCTTCCTCTGTAATTTGAAGTGGCAGCATTCTAAATATGAAATTTACCTTTGGGAGTATTTTCATTTTTACTAATGCTATCTTTCCAAACCAAGATAAATGTATACTGTCGTACTCTGTTAATTTTTTTTTTGAACCTCTTTTCTCAATGCTACTACATTTACCTCTTCCATTTCTTTTAAATCTTTTGTTATGATTACTCCAAGGTATTTTAATTTGTTCTTTAATCTAATTCCCATTTTTCTTTGTTCTATAAAATCTTTTTCTTCTTTCATTGTATAATTAAATAGCATCATTTCTGACTTATTCCAATTAATTTGTAGACCCGTTGATTCCCCAAATTTCTCTAAGTGATCCTTTACTTTGTCCATTTTACCTACAATATTTTCAATAAATAACAATGTATCATCTGCAAATAAGCTCACCTTCTGCTTTTCCTTTATCCCTACCCCTTCTAAGTTTTTATCGTTCCTAATGGCATTTGCAAATAGTCCTATCACCATCGCAAACAGAATTGGTGATAGAGGGCATCCTTGTCTTATTAATAATAATGATAACTGCATTAAAATAATAAATCATAAAATAAATATTAATAAATAACAACAACGTTATTATTCAGAACATTATTATTTAGAATTTAAACATTATTATTTAGCTTTATTATTATTAATAATAATACATAATTGTTATTTGTTATTAATAATAATGATAACTGCATTAAAATAATAAATCATAAAATAAATATTATTAATAAATAACAACAACGTTATTATTCAGAACATTATTATTTAGAATTTAAACATTATTATTTAGCTTTATTATTATTAATAATAATACATAATTGTTATTTGTTATTAATAATAATGATAACTGCATTAAAATAATAAATCATAAAATAAATATTATTAATAAATAACAACAATGTTATTATTCAGAACATTATTATTTAGAATTTAAACATTATTATTTAGCTTTAGTATTATTAATAATAATACATAATTGTTATTTGTTATTAATAAAAATGATAACTGCATTAAAATAATAAATCATAAAATAAATATTAATAAATAACAACAACGTTATGATTCAGAACATTATTATTTAGAATTTAAACATTATTATTTAGCTTTATTATTAATAATAATAATACATAATTGTTATTTGTTATTAATAATATTGATAACTGCATTAAAATAATAAATCATAAAATAAATATTATTAATAAATAACAACAATGTTATTATTCAGAACATTATTATTTAGAATTTAAACATTATTATTTATCTTTATTATTAATAATAATAATAATAATTGTTATTTGTTATTAATAATAATGATAACTGCATTAAAATAATAAATCATAAAATAAATATTATTAATAAATAACAACAACGTTATTATTCAGAACATTATTATTTAGAATTTAAACATTATTATTTAGCTTTATTATTAATAATAATAATACATAATTCTTATTTGTTATTAATAATAATGATAACTGCATTAAAATAATAAATCATAAAATAAATATTATTAATAAATAACAACAACGTTATTATTCAGAACATTATTATTTAGAATTTAAACATTATCATTTAGTTATTATTAATAATAATACATATTTTATTAATTATTAATAATAGTGAGAACTGCATTGTACTAATAAATCATAAAAATAAATATTATTAATAAATAACAACAACATTATTATTCAGAACATTATTATTCAAAATTTAAATGTTATTGTTTAGCATTATTAATAATACATAATTTTTATTTATTATTAATAATTATGATAACTGCATAATAACAAATAATAAAAATAAATATTATTAGTAAATAACAACATTATTATTCAGAACATTATATAGAATTTGAAAACTATTATTATTGATAATACATCATTGTTATTTATTATTGTTATTAATAACTGCATTATAACAATGAATCATAAAAATAAATATTATTATTCATAAACATCAGCAAAATTATTATTATTATTATTATTATTATTTAGAATTTGAACATTATTATTGAGCACTTGGGAGCCCCTCTGGGACCAGTTCCGCCTTGCCTCCTGCGCTGTGCTAATTATATAATATAGTATCAATATTATAATGTCAATAGTATCAATATTATAATATACTATATTATAGTATATATTATACATACTATAATATAGTATATTATAATATAGATAATATGAGGGCGGGTCAAGAAGTCCGTGACTTTTGGAATGAAACACAGGTGTTTGGCTAAAAAATCATTTTACTTTGCAACGTCGTCTCCTTTGAGCTCTATACACTTCATCCAATTTTTTAATCCCTTCCAAAATATAAGATTTGTCGAGGTCATCAAAATAGGTATTTGTTTGTGAGACGATTTCATCGTTGGAGTCAAATCTCTTTCCGCCGAGCCATTTCTTCAGGTTCGGAAACAAGAAATAGTCACTCGGGACTAAATCCGGAGAATAGGGCGGATGAGGGAGCAATTCGTATCCCAATTCATGGATTGTTGCCATGGCAACTGCAGATGTGTGCACCCTTGCATTGTCCTGGTGCAAGAGAACTTTTTTCTTGGCCAAATGCCGGCGGTTTTTTTCAAATCCTCATTAAATCGACCCAATAAGTTGACATAAGATTCGCCATTGATTGTTTTACGCTTCTGAAGGTAGTCAATGTGGATTATACCGCGTGCATCCCAGAAAATGGTCTTTATTGGCTGACAAACCCACCTTGGCCTTCTTTGGTGCCAATTCACCTCAAGAAACCCACTGTTTTGACTGCTGTTTGGTCTCTGGTGTGTTGTGGTGGATCCACGTTCCGTCCACGGTTACGAAATGGCGCAAAAACTCGTCCATATTGCGGTTGAACAACGGCAAACACTCCTGCGAAATTGTCACACGACTGCGTTTGTGGTCGATTGTGAGCAAACGCAGCACCCATCTTGCGGAAAGCTTTCTCATACCCAAGGGATCATTTAAAATTGAAACCACTGAGCCACGTGAGATGCCTATGGCTTCCACAATCTCTCGCACTTTCAATCTCCGATCGGCCAACACCATATCATGTGAATTTTTTCAATTGTTTCGGGTGTAGAGACCTCAACTGGGCATCCAGAACATCCGGCATCTTCCGTGCTTGTACGGCCACCACGAAATTCAGTCAACCACTTTTTTACCCTTGAAATGGATGGTGCAGAGTCCCCATCGTATTTATCAAGCTTAGCCTTGGTTTGAGTGATGGGTTTTCCCCCCGCAAAAAGTAATGCTGAATGAGCACACGAAATTCACTTTTTTCCATTTTCTCCTCCAATCACGTGGTAGTCTGCTATCAATGGCTGTCAAACACAAAGTAAATGACGCAGCTTGTCCAAATTTTGACAGGAGTCGACTGACAGATGCCTGTCGACAGGAGCAGTGTTGCCCTTTCAGTTCAGAGGCGGGAAATTCAAAAGGACACGGACTTATTGACCCGCCCTCGTATTATAATGTGATACAATATACTACTACTACTACTAATATGATATTATAATTATTCATTTTATATTACATGTAATATTACTAATTTACTATATACTAGCTGTACCTGGCACGCGTTGCTGTGCCCTATTTAGGAGATGCGAGAAAGTCTGAGTATGTAAGAGTTGAAAATGATGTTACTTACGGTCTTGGTGGGGACATGGCTGTGTCGTTGTGGGTTGTTCTGGTGGGTGGAATGTCCTGTGGAGTTGTCCTGTGTTTGTAGTGTTGTGTTGTGTTGGGGTTGGAGTATAGGTGGATTTGTTTTTTGTTTGTGGTGGTGGTGGTAGGCGTTGTGTGTGCGGGGTCCGGTACGGTTGGGGGGGGATGGGTTGTGATAGGAAGTTGTGTTGTGTTGTGTGGGTAGGAATTGCTGGAGTATTGTGCCTGGGACATGTGTGTATTTGGTTGTGTGCGTGGTGGTGAGTAGTGAGTGCAGTCCTGGGTTTTGTGTTGGGGAAGTTGTCAGGTATTTGTGGGGTTTATTTTGTGTGTGTTGTGGTGACATAGTTGCCTCAGTCTGGCTTTGTGCTGGTTGTGATGTGGAGGGGGTGTGGCTTTTGCCAGTGGTGTTTGTTGTGAATTTTGGTTGGGTTGGGTTTTTGTGTTGCAGGATTGTTTTTTTTTTTGTTTTTTTTTTTTGGTGGGTTTTGGAAGTTTGTGTTATTCCGGCGGTATGTGTTTGTCAGTGGTGCCTGTGTCCCTGGTGCCCTATTTGTGTTAGTGTTATGTCCTCCTGGTAGTTGTTATGTCCTCCTGTGTTAGTTGGTTGTACTGTGTAGGTTTCTGTTTAGCAGAGGTATGTTTAACCCACAAACACCAACTGACTAAATTCAAATCACTCAGCATTCTAACCTAGCCTTGGCTGGCTCAGCCCACCGTTACTATGGGAACTCAGCCTCCCGGCATTTTGTGTGGGCCGATGTCGGCCAATGGGATTCGCTGGTGGCCGCAAAGGATGCTGGGAAATGTAAAAAAAATTGTATCGTTATTTTGGGGGCCTTCTAGGTTTTGGGGGGGAAGTTTCTTTGCTAAAAACCTACCTTGCCTGAGGCCTATTTTTGTTGCCAAGTTTGGTGTGTCTGCCTTGTAAGGTTTCTCTATCTATGGCGGTCGTTTCATGACGGGACCTCCTTTATATATATAGATTACTATAGCACAATATAGTAATATCAAATACTAATACTGTGCTATGGTAATCATATAATATATTGTATTTACGTATTACTTGTAAGCTGCCCATAGAAATGTTGCAAGTACGTAAGTAAGTAAACAAAGAGAGGAAGGAGTGATGAAGACGAAGGAGGAAGATGAGAAAGAAGAGCGGGAGGACGAGGAGCAGGCCCACCTGTGCCCAGGAAGAGAACGGTGACATCCTTCCCGCTGGCCAGGCGAGTGCTGTGGAGGGCCAGGCGCGAGTAGGGGGGGCCCTGAGCCACCAGGAGGGGCCGGCCGAGAGCTGGGGCCACGTGCTCCTCCATCAAGAAGTGGTCCTTCATGAAGTTCAGGGCATTGTCCGAGGAGGGGCCAACACCGCACTGCGTGGGGAAGGGGGGGGAGAATAAGAGAGTGACCGGAACCGCTCCCCGTGACCCCGTGTTGTGACCCCCACCTCGGTGCCCCCCCGATGACTCACGCTTCCGGGCCGTGGCTCCATGGGGCGGCCTTTGTAGGTCACCCACCGGGAGAATTCCCAGTTCCGCTCCTTGTACTGGCCCTCAAAGGCCTTCTGGATGGAGGACAGGCTGAAGGCACACACCGCCGAGGAGGAGGACGAGTGCGACGAAGAGCCTGCTTGCCTGCACCACAAAAGGAGAGAGGAAAAGGCACTCTGCACATGCTCGGAGGAACTATGCCTCACATGGGAGCCCCATCGCCCGCCCGCCCGGCCTCGAGGGAGGGTCACAACAGGTGGCGGGATGAATCCCCGGATCATAGAGATTGCTATAAGAAAGACAAATAGATTCTGTAATCAAGACGAATGCTATCCCTATAGTACGACAGGGCATGACTCGGCTGCCTCCATTGCAACCGGCCCATGCCCGGATTACCCATAAGGCCACCCGAGGCCATGGCCTCGGGCGGCAGATTTTGGGGGCGGCATTTCCGGGCCTGAAGGAAGGGGTGAAGGAAGCAGTGGCGTCGCCCGGACGAGGGACAAGGAGCCGGGGGGAAGTCCCGCTGCTCCTAGAGCGATTGACGTGACTTCCCCCGCTGCCGCCCCACTCGCACGGGCGGGCGCCACTCCTTCCTTCAGTGAAGGGAGGAGGGCCGCCGGTGCGAGTGCGGCGGCAGCGGGGGAAGCTGCATGAGTCGCCCTAGGAGCGGGACTTTCAGCGGCACCTTGTCCGTCACGCCGGCAGCGGATCCGCTCCCTCCTCCCTTCACTGAAGGGAGGGGGCGGAACCTGCATGAGGGAGAAGGCGCCGCTGGAAGTCCCGCCCCTAGGGCGACTCACGCGGCTTCCCCCGCCGCCGCCCCCGCTCATCTATGGGGCACGGTCGAGCAGGGGTGGCGGCATGGGAAGCCGCGTGAGTCTCCCTAGGGCGGGACTTCCAGCAGCGCCTTGTCTGTCATGCCGGTTCTGCCCCTCCCTTCACTGAAGGGAGGAGGGGCGGAGCCACTGCCAGCGTGACGGACAAGGCGCCGCTGGAAGTCCCGCCCTAGGGCGACTCACGCAGCTTCCCCGCCCCGCCCGCTCTCGTATGGGCCACGGTCGAGCGGGCGCGAAAGCCACGTGAGTCGCCCTAGAGGTGGGACTTCCAGCGGTGCCTTGTCTGTCACGGCGGCAGCGGCTCCGCCCCTCCTCCCTTCACTGAAGGGAGGGGGCGGAACCGGCATGACGGACAAGGCGCCACTGGAAGTCCCGCCCCTAGGAAGACTCACGCGGCTTCCCCCGCTGCCGCCGCACTCGCACGGGCGGGCACCACTCCTCCCTTCAGTGAAGGGAGGAGGGGCGCCGGTGCGAGCGCGGTGGCAGCGGGAGAAGCCGTGTGTGTCTCCCTAGGGGCAGGACTTCCGGCGACGCCTTGTCCGTCACGCCGGCCCCGCCCCCCGGAAGAGCCCCCCGGGGGTGGCATTTAGACAAGGGGGCCTTGGACGGCACAGTCCGCTAATCCGGGCCTGGACCGGCCGAGCTGTTTTGGGTGGTAGGTTGTCGGTGCCAACAAACAGAAGCTTTACCACTGTTTCTGAACCAAAATATACCCTGCAGTATAATAACAACGTGTGGATATAAGGCTGATCTGTGGCTACCCGAGCATTGAGATGAAGTGGAGGAGAAAGACGGACTGTGGTCATTTACTATTGCTATTTAGATCCTACAGCCTGACACGTGTCACTCAGTTTTGTGTAACGAGTAACAGGTCAAACAGGACAACAATATATACAGCCGTCTCTCTGAATTCACAGAGGGAATCAACAGTCCTTTTAAGCAGTCTTTAAAATATGCCTCATGCCTTAGAAATGATCAGGCTTCAGAGAGCTGGCAGCCATTTCCTTCCTGTCTGTTTCCAGTCAGCGCTCTCTTCACTCCCCAATATGAAAGTGGCAGTTAAAACTGTTTGTATCAACAGAAAGCTGGAGACAGTCGCTGATCGGAATTCTGGCCTTCCAGTCAACCGTTTTTACAAATCCCCACAGTTTGTGTGGTTGGGGGCTTCCTCACCCTGATTCGCATCAGGCCTGGATTACCCATAAGGCCACACTAGGCCGTGGCCTATGGGCACAGGCCTAGAGGGGTGCCAGATTGTTTATGATGTGTTTGCTTATGATGCCCCCTCCTTGCCTGTCAATTACCATTGCGAGGCGAAGACCCCATAGAGGAGTGTGGTGCCCCCTTGTGGCTGGTGGAGGGGGGCCACGTGGCGGAGGACGGTGAAGTGCCCGCTGCTTTGGCCACAGGAGAGCGCCGCCTTCAGGAAGGTCGTCCACTGTTTCTGCAGTATTTTGTCCCCGCCCACGTCGTTCTAGGGGAGACGCAAAGAGAGATGCAATGCAATGCCCTGCCCGGCCACCAGAAGGAGCTCCTCTCTGCCTCATGATTGGCCGAGGGCGCGCCCCAGGACATTCGAACGGGCCAATGGGCTTCCTGACCTTGCAGACACGGGCCACGCGGGGGACGATCAGTGGCTCGAAGAAGTCGAACTCCTTCCCAGTCTCCGAGAAGAAGAAGTAGACCTTGCCTTCCGCCTCCAGGTCATCGGCGGGACTGAACGAGCCCACAAACGACGCATCCGCTACAATTAGAATTAGAAGCATTATTCATAATATTATTAGCATTATTAATTTTATTACATGCTTAACTTCTCAAAGCAGCTGGGCTAGCAGCCTGAATCCATCCGTGGTTGCATGAGGAATGCACAACAACAACAACAACAATAATAACATATGCAATAATCATACATTACTATTGTATGCCTAACTTCTCAAAGCAGCTGACCCCCATTAGCCTGAATCTATCCTTGGTTGCATGGGGAATGCATAATAATAATGCTTTATTATTATGATTATGATTATTAATTGTATACATATATATTATATTATATATGCAAAAATAATACCTTAGTATTATACTAGCTGTACCCGGCACGTGTTGCTGTGCCCTATTTAGGAGATGCGAGATGTTGTGGTTGGAGTATAGGTGGAGTTGGTTTTTGTTTGTGGTGGTGGTAGGCGTTGTGTGTGCGGGGTCCGGTAAGGTTGGGGGGATGGGTTGTGATAGGAAGTTGTGTTGTGTTGTGTGGGTAGGAATTGCTGGAGTATTGTGCCTGGGACGTGTGTGTATTTGGAGGTGTGGGTGGTGGTGAGTAGTGAGTGCAGTCCTGAGTTTTGTGTTGGGGAAGTTGTCAGGTATTTGTGGGGTTTATTTTGTGTGTGTTGTGGTGACATAGTTGTCTCAGTCTCAGTCTGGCTGTGTGCTGGTTGTGATGCGGAGGGGGTGTGGCTTTTGCCAGTGGTGTTTGTTGTGAGTTTTGGTTGGGTTGGGTTTTTGTGTTGCAGGATTTTTTTTTGGTGGGTTTTGGAAGTTTGTGTTATTCCGGCGGTATGTGTTGGTCAGTGGTGCCTGTGTCCCTGGTGCCCTATTTGTGTTAGTGTTATGTCCTCCTGGTAGTTTTTATGTCCTCCTATGTTAGTTGGTTGTACTGTGGAGGTTTCTGTTTAGCAGTGGTATGTGTGTGTTGTGTGTGTTGTGTGTCCAATTCCCAATCACACTAGCTTTTGCCATCACCATAAACAAGGCACAAGGACAAACAGTACAAATCTGTGGCATAGACCTTGACACAGAATGCTTCTCCCACGGACAACTCTACGTAGCGTGCTCCAGAGTTGGGAAACCACAGAACCTCTACATCAACACAGCAGATGGAAAAACAAAAAACATTGTATATCCACAAGCTCAGCAAAACGCCAACAACACCACACACCGACAACTCCAGAGGACTTCAACATCCCACCCACCGGAACAACCCACAACGACACAGCCATGACCCCACCAAGACCGTAAGTAACATCATTTCCAACCCTTACATACTCAGACTTTCTCACATCTCCTAAATAGGGCACAGCAACGCATGCCGGGTACAGCTAGTTATAATTATTATTATTATTGTCCTATGCGTCTCTTAACATTTCAAAGCAACTGGCCCATTATCCTGAGTCTGTCCTTGGTTGCATTAGGGATCTATTATTATTATTACTACTACTACTACTACTGTTACTCCCGCTACGATGACAATGCTGACGTACACTGCAGCCAGGTCTGGAAGCTCTCTGTCTTGAGGGGGGTGCGCGTGCCGAGGGTGCGGGAGATGATGGGCTCGTTGCCCTGGAAGTCGCTCATGGTCCCTGCATAGAGTTCTCCATCTGCAGGAAGGAAGAAGGAAGGAAGGAGGTCAAGAAGGCTGGCTGCATTCAACCAGAGAAGTGTCTCCTTGAGAATTCAGACCAGGCAACACTGCTAAACAGGGTGGATCTCCAGTTCCATTTCAGTTCATACTTTCGTCTAAGGTCTTGGGAGTTTCGATCCCTGTTTAAAGAGTTCTGACTGCCTGGGTTTTGGATTCCGGCACATATTTTGATTCTTCTTTTCCAAGGTTTAAGCTCACGTCATTATTTATTTATATAGATATACCACACACACACACACAAACATGCATTTGCATACGTACGCATATACACCCCTCTGAGGCAGGAATACCATTTAATATGACATAATAATACAAATAATAATATACGCCATCTCTTTAAGAGGGTGGCCTCTGAGGCTGAGAGAGTGCGATTCTCCCACAGCCTTCCACTGGATTCGGACCCGGATCCCGGGGAAGACACGGACCGGATTTTTGTGAATAGGAAGGAATATCAATACAAAACCCATAGGTGAGATTTATGGATTGGCTCAAGCTGGCCAAAGGAAGGGTTTGAATGACATAAAGGAAGGAAGGAAAGAAATGGAAAGAAGAAAGAGAATGAATGAATGGATGAATGAATGAATGACAGAAAGAAAGAAAAGAAAGAAAGAAAGAAAAGAAAGAGAATGGATGGATGGATAAATGAATGACAGAAAGAAAGAAAAGAAAGAAAAATAAGAAAGAAAGAATGAATGGATGGATGGATGAATGAATGAATGACAGAAAGAAAGAAAAGAAAGAAAAATAAGAAAGAAAGAATGGATGGATGGATGGATGAATGAATGACAGAAAGAAAGAAAGAAAGAAGAAGAAGAAAGAGAATGAATGGATGGATGACAGAAGGAAAGAAAGAAAAGAAAAAGAAAAGGAAAGAAAAAGAAAGGGAAAGAAGAAAGAGAATGAATGATGGATGGATGGATGAATGACAGAATGAAAAAGAAAAGAAAGGGAAAATGGATGAAGAAAGAAAGAATGAATGAATGGATGAATAAATGACAGAAAGAAAGAAAGACAAGAAAGAGAATGAATGAATGGATGAATGAATGAATGACAGAAAGAAAGAAAGAAAGATAATGGATGGATGGATGGATGACAGAAGGAGAATGAAGAAAGAAAAAGAAAGAAAAAAGAAAAGAAATGACAGAAGAAAGAAAGAAAAGAAAAAGAAAAGGAAAGAAAAAAGAAAGAAGAAAGAGAATGAATGAATGGATGAATGAATGACAGAATGAAAGAAAGAAAGGGAAAGAAGAGAAAGAATGAATGGATGGATGAATGAATGAATGACAGAAAGAAAGAAAAGAAAGAAAAATAAGAAAGAAAGAATGAATGGATGGATGGATGAATGAATGACAGAAAGAAAGAAAGAAAGAAAAAGAAGAAAGAAAGAGAATGAATGGATGGATGGATGAATGACAGAAAGAAAGAAAGAAAGAGAATGAATGGATGGATGGATGGATGGATGGATGACAGAAGGAAAGAAAGAAAAGAAAAAGAAAAGAAAAGAAAAAGAAAGGGAAAGAAGAAAGAGAATGGATGGATGGATGAATGAATGACAGAATGAAAGAAAGACAAGAAAGAGAATAAATGGATGGATGGATGAATGACAGAAAGAAAGAAAGAAAGAGAATGGATGGATGGATGGATGACAGAAGGAAAGAAAAGAAAAAGAAAAGAAAAGAAAAAGAAAGGGAAAGAAGAAAGAGAATGAATGAATGGATGAATGAATGACAGAATGAAAGAAAGAAAGGGAAAGAAGAGAATGAATGAATGGATGAATAAATGACAGAAAGAAAGAAAGACAAGAAAGAGAATGAATGAATGGATGAATGAATGAATGACAGAAAGAAAGAAAGAAAAATAAGAAAGAAAGAATGAATGGATGGATGGATGAATGAATGACAGAAAGAAAGAAAGACAAGAAAGAGAATGAATGAATGGATGAATGAATGAATGACAGAAAGAAAGAAAGAAAGAGAATGGATGGATGGATGAATGACTGACAGACAGAAAGAAAGAAAGAAAGAGAATGAATGAAAGAGAATGGATGAATGAATGAATGAATGACAGAAAGAAAGAAAAGAAAGAAAGAGAATGAATGAATGAAAAGAAAAGAAAGAAAATGAATGAAAGAGAATGGATGGATGGATGGATGGATGACAGAAAAAGAAAGAAAAGAAAAGAAAAATGAAAATGAAAAAGAAAGAAAGAAGAAAGAGAATGAATGAATGGATGAATGAATGACAGAATGAAAGAAAGAAAGGGAAAGAAGAGAATGAATGAATGGATGAATGAATGACAGAAAGAAAGAAAAGAAAGAGAATGAATGAATGGATGAATGAATGACAGAAAGAAAGAAAGAAAGAGAATGGATGGATGGATGGATGACAGAAGGAAAGAAAGAAAAGAAAAAGAAAAGAAAAGAAAAAAAGAGGGAAAGAAGAAAGAGAATGAATGAATGGATGAATGAATGACAGAAGGAAAGAAAGAAAGGGAAAGAAGAGAATGAATGAATGGATGAATAATGAATGACAGAAAGAAAGAAAAGAAAGAAGAATAAGAAAGAGAATGAATGGATGGATGGATGAATGACAGAAAGAAAGAAAGAAAGAGAATGGATTGAATGGATGGATGACAGAAGGAAAGAAAGAAAAGAAAAAGAAAAGAAAAGAAAAAGAAAGGGAAAGAAGAAAGAGAATGGATGGATGGATGAATGAATGACAGAATGAAAGAAAGAAAGGGAAAGAAGAAATGAATGGATGAATAAATGACAGAAAGAAAGAAAGACAAGAAAGAGAATGAATGGATGAATGAATGACAGAAAGAAAGAAAGAAAGAAAGAGAATGGATGGATGGATGACAGAAGGAAAGAAAGAAAAGAAAAAGAAAAGAAAAGAAAAAGAAAGGGAAAGAAGAAAGAGAATGAATGAATGGATGAATGAATGACAGAAAGAAAGAAAGAAAGAAAGAAAGAAAAGAAAGAGAATGAATGGATGGATGGATGAATGAATGAATGAATGACAGAAAGAAAGAAAGAAAGAAGAAGAAGAAAGAGAATGAATGAATGGATGAATGAATGACAGAAAGAAAGAAAGAAAGAAGAAGAAAGAGAATGAATGAATGGATGAATGAATGACAGAAAGAAAGAAAGAGAATGGATGGATGGATGGATGACAGAAGGAAAGAAAGAAAAGAAAAAGAAAAGAAAAGAAAAAGAAAGGGAAAGAAGAAAGAGAATGAATGAATGGATGAATGAATGACAGAAAGAAAGAAAGACAAGAAAGAGAATGAATGAATGGATGAATGAATGACAGAAAGAAAGAAAGAAAGGGAAAGAAGAAAGAGAATGAATGAATGAAAGAAAGAAAGAAAGAAAGAGAAGAAAGAGAATGAATGAATGACAGAAAGAAAGAGAAGAAAGAAAGAAAGAAAGAGAAGAAAGAGAATGAATGAATGACAGAAAGAAAGAAAGAAAGAAAAGTAAGAAAGAGAATGAATGAATAACAGAAAGAAAGAAATAAAGGGAAAGAAAAAAGAATGAATGAATGGATGAATGAATGACAGAAAGAAAGAAAGAAAGAAAGAAAGAAAAGAAAGAGAATGAATGAATGGATGAATGAATGAATGACAGACAGAAAGAAAAGAAAGAAAGAAAGAGAAAGAAGAAAGAGAACGAATGAATGGATAACAGAAAGAAAGAAAGAAAGAAAGAAAGAAAAGAAAGAAAGGGAAATAAGAAAGAATGAATGAATGGATGAATGAATGACAGAAAGAAAGAAAGAGAGAAAGGGAAAGAAGAAAGAGAATGAATGAATGGATGAATGAATGACAGAAAGAAAGAGAGAAAGAAAAGAAAAAAGAAAGAAAGAAAGCTTCCTGTTCTCCCCAAATATATCAATACATAAGCCATAGGTGAGCTTCATGGTTTGGATCAAGCTGGGCCTAGGAAGGAAATAAAACAAGGAAGGAAGGAAGGAAGAATAGACGTATGTATTGAGAGAGAGAGACCCCTGGGTCCAAGGAGCTCAGAGAGAATCCCACAGAGACCCTCAGAGCGGGCTTCCTACAATTAAGCCATGCTCCCACCCCCATACCCCCCACCCCCGGCTCTCTGTGCATGCTCCGGCGTCCCCCCGTTGCCTCTCCCTCTCACCCACGACGGTGGCGGTGTTCTGGTGCTGCGGGTTGTAGGGGCAGACGCCCTTCCCTTCCTGCAGCAGCGGGTTCCCCTCGGCGTCGCTCACCAGCGTGAAGGTCGCCAGGTCCTGCAAGCAGAAGACACAACATGCAGGGACATCTGCCGGGAGGGATCTGAAATGGGATGGGGCTGGGTGGCCTTTGGGGGGACCCTCCAAACTCTAGGATTTTGTGGTTCTATAATAATAATAATAATAATAATTCCATAGAATCCCTATTAATATTGTTGTTGTTGGAGGCCCCTTCCAATGATAGGAGCCTGTGGTCCAATATTAATATTAATATTAATAAAAATATTATTTATCCGGATCTGGCGCCCCCTCATGGCTGCGCCCCTAGGCCGTGGCCTAGGGTGGCCTTATGGATAATCCGGGCCTGCACTCTGCTGGCTTTTGTATCGGATCACACGTCGGACGCTTCCCAAGTGCCGAGGACTGCGTGACAATGCGTGCAGGTCCGTGTGGGATCATTGCCATGATGAACAACAGTGGTGACAGTGAGCCGTCCTGGAAAATTCCTATTATTATTATTATTATTATGCAGAGGCTGGAGGGCCATCTGTTCGGAGGGCTTTGATTGTGTCTGGACTGGATGGCCTTTGGAGGGCCCTTCCCACTCTGGGATCTGAGGATCCATTCCTGAATGGCAGAAGGGGGTTGGGCTGGGCTGGGTGGCCTTTGGGGTCCCCTCGTGAGGACGGGGAAGGCGCTGACCAGGAAGGCACATTTGGGGCCGAAGGCGTAGGTCCCGCAGGCATAGAGGTGGCTCTCGTTCAAAGGCACCAGCACGCGCAGGAAGTTGAAGCACCCCGTCTGCAAAAGGGGAAACAATAATAATAATAATATATTCTGGAGAGCA
>JARBWK010000147.1:0-59535 GCA_030556195.1 Anolis apletophallus | reverse complement strand
AAGTTTTTAAAAGATTCTTGAAGGAGAAAAGGAGCCATTTTTAATTCTTTCAGGAGGGAGCTCCAGAGATGGGGAGCGACCACGGAAAAGACCCCCTCTGTCGTCCCCACCAGCCGCGCTTGAGACGAGGGTGGGACTGAGAGAAGGGCCTCCTGCGAACCATCGCGCCCATGGTGATTTGTATTTGGAGATGCGGCTTTGTAGATAGTCTGGCCCCGAAGCGTTTAGAGCAGGGGTGCCCACACTTTTTCAGCATGCGAGCTACTTATGAAACAACCAAGCCATAAAGATCTACCTACCCATATTTTGATAGAAGAAATAAGGGACATTTACGTGATTTTTCGCAAAAATAAGGGGCACTACATATTAAATGCATTGCTATCAATATTAGCATAAGTAGAATACTCTATTTTGACAATTATATACTTATAGTGGAATATAATCCTGATTGTATAGCTGGATAATAAGGATTATACTAAAATCAACATATATGGTTTTCTACATGTTCAATGCATTACTATCAATATTAGCATAAGTAGAATACTCTATTTTGACAATTATATACTTATAGTGGAATATAATCCTGATTATATAGCAGGATAATCAGGATTTTACTAAAAATCAACATATATGGTTTTCTACATGTTAAATGCATTACTATCAATATTAGCATATATAGAATACTCTATTTTGACAATTATATACTTATAGTGGAATATAATCCTGATTATATAGCGGGATAATCTGGATTATACTAAAAATCAATGTATATGGTTTTCTACATGTTTAATGCATTACTATCAATATTAGCAAAAGTAGAATACTCTATTTTGACAATTATATACTTATAGTGGAATATAATCCTGATTTTATAGCTGGATAATCTGGATTATACTAAAAATCAACATATATGGTTTTCTACATATTAAATGTATTACTATCAATATCAGCATTAGTACTCTATTTTGCAACATAAGTATTGATATAGTAATCTGTTTGTTTTTTGGGATTGACAGTTTACCTATAATCAAAGAGCATTCTGAAATCCACCAATAATGAAATTGAATTAAACGTGGCACACAGGACTTCCCTGACCAACTGAAAACACTAGAAGGATTTGGAGGCCATTGACCTTGAGTTTGGGAGTTGTAGTTCTCCTACATCCAGAGAGCACTGTGGACTCAAATAGTGATGGATCTGGACCAAACTTGGCACGAATCCTCAAATGTGAACACTGGGGAAATTTGGGGAAAATAGACTGAAACATTTGGGAGTTGGAGAGTTGCTGGGATATATACTTCACTTACCTTGTGGAGGAGAGTCACGCCGGCAAGGAGGGCAGCCAGGAAGTGCTGCAGGGTGTCCTCGCCCAGGCAGCGGCTTCGCGGGAGAACGGGCCTCACAGCGTGCAGCCTCCCTTGGGTGGGGGGCTCTGCCTCCACCTGCACAAAGGGGAAAGGGACTGGACCAGGCCACCCAGGGGCTTTCTCCGCTCGCCTCCCATCCCCTCCGTACTCGGAGGGAGTGAAAGGTTGCCTGCAATCCCCTCGCATGAAAGCAATGGAAGCAGGCGAGGGGAGAAGTAGGAGGGCAGAGGGCAGTGCTTCCTGGCCGCCCTCCTCGCTGCCAGCCTCCCTGCTTCTCCTCCCTGCTTCCTCCCTCCTCCAGGCTATGCGATCGACCAGCTTCGCCTTGTCAATCGCGATCGACCTAGTGGGCACCCCTGGTTTAGAGCATTATAGATAATGACCAGCACGTGTATTTAGCCCAGAAGCAGAAAGTGGAACTGCCCTAATGTAGGAGTTGTCAATTACCGCTATGGTGCTCCCAGTACCTGGCTGCTGATCTTTGGACCAATTGCAGTTATTCTACTGTACAAAGGCAGCCCCACGTAGAGAGTGTTGCAGTCATCCAGACTGTATGTAACTAAGATGTGTAATACCATGGCCCAGTCTGGTGTCTCAAGGAATGGGCGCAGTTGGCACACAAATTTTAAGTTTGCGAAAGCTTTCCTGTCCACCCCCAATACTTAGGGTTCCAGGGTCGGGGATGAGTCCAGGATCACCCGCAGACTGCCAACTGTGTCTTCAGGGGAATGTGACTCCATCCAACACAAGCTGTCATCCCTCACACCGATCCACCTCCCAACTGACCAGGAGGACCTCTGTTTTGTCTGGATTTACTCTCAACTTGTTAGCTCTCATCCAGTCCGTCACTGATGACAGGCACTGGTTTAGGAGCAGGGTGACATCCTTGGCTTTGGGTGGAAAAGAGTAATAGAGTTGGGTGTTGTGATGAAGTGTTGATATGGTAGTGTATTCTACAGGTAAATATATAAGTATTTGAATTTTTGTGTGTATAGTATGTTGATATGAACTGGCTTTGTGACTGTTTATTTGAAGATGGGCGCACTTAATAAAATGCCCAGGTAAAATGTATAAGATTGAGATAGGATATTACTGGAAGTGGGGCAGAGGCTCCAAGCGTTGCCATGGCAACCTAGCTCCAAGCTGAGGAAGAGGGGCGGGGCCAACTGTCACTGGAAAGAAAAGGAACATTGGGTTTTTTAAAAGTCAGTCAGTTGGAGTTTGGAGCTTGATGTTAGCAGAGCTAGGAGTCAGCTGCAGATAGAAAAAGCCTGTTAGTCAGTGAGCTGGAATCAGTCAGGTAGTTAGCTGAATTCAGCTGAAGAATTAGCTAGGGAATAGCCAAGGTAGTGACTGATAACAGGAAGCTGTTGACAGTAGAGAGGGTTGAAGGACCAAATGGTCAGGATCTCTATGTCAAGTTAAGGTTAGATAGGAATCAGTTGTCAAGTGTTGTTATACTGAGACTTTGCTTTGTGACGTCTTCCTAAGAGAATATATACATCTTGTAACCACCAAGCATTTATACCTTTGAAACCATTGCGCATATGTTACAAGTAAGATACAAATAAACTTGATACTGTTTCATCTACAAGCAAGTCCCTCCTTCTCAATCTCTGGGAGATCTCTTGGTGTATGGTGGCAGCGAAAACACACAGAGGACCCTCCTCATAGAAATTGGGGAATCCACAAGAGTCGAGGTCATCACAAGTAGTGGCCCTGCCACAGCTGGAAAAGGTCAGGTCTTCACAATTGGTGGCAGCGGTGGGATTTCACAAGGAAGAGCCTACCCTGCCACGGTGGTTAAACCTCACATCTTCACAGGTGTCGGCATAAATATGACGCCGAACTCCAAAACTCTGGATGATCTCTCCCGGCAGTTTCATGTTAATGTTAGGTAGCATGAGGGAGAACATTCAACCCTGAGGGACACCCCCGGCCAGGGAGTGGAAGAGGAGTCCCCCAGCACCACCATCTGGGTCTGATCTTCCAGGAAGGACCATGCCCCCAAAACTGACCCCAAGCCGCATCCCGGCCCAGAGGACACCATGGTCGATGGTATCAAAAAAGGTTGTTGTACCTTTTTTTTTCAGTGCTGGGGGTGCCAAAGTACTGTTCGCTTACCATTTAAAATTCCCTTAGTCCGATGGAAGAAAAACAGCCAGGATGAGAACCAAGATGGCGACCGAGCTCCTCTAGACCCGGGAAGGGGGAAGAATACAAGGACTGGTGGCAGGAACGCCATCTTGAGCAAGAGAAGTGGAGCACTTTTGACAGGGAGGCAGGGGGCGGGGCTAGAGGGGGGAATAGACAGGAGGTGGAACAACCCAAAGCCCTCTCTCTAATACGCAACAGGGAGGAAAGGCATTCTAAATAAGTGAATAACTATACCAGTAAACAAACAACAAATAAATAAAAATGTACGCCTCAAGAGTAAAAGAGCGGAGGATGAGACAGGAAGAGGGATCAGAAGAGGAGGAAATAACGCTGGGGGATGTCCTCGCAGAGCTGCGAAAGATAGGGAAGGCCCAAGACGACTTCCTGCGGAGGATGGATGTCATGCTGTCCCGGCAGGAAGTACAGTCAAAAAGAAGCAGGCTGTTCCACATAAACAATATGTTTAAATATTAAAGGCCTGAGCCTTTTCCAATACTCTCTCACCGGAGCCTGGGCGTCTTGGCTTATTTCCATGTGGGCCTTTTCACCGCTTTTGTGTTAAAATGATGAATGTGATACTCCAATGTTGACAATTGTATAATTCATGTATATCTTGGATATTATAAAATAGTTTGTGTATTTACTAGAGCAGTTTCTATTATTGCCTGTAATACCTATATTTTGCATTGACTTGCATTGCTCAGCTTTTATGCTGCTTTTCCTATTGCATATTGTCCCGGCAGGAAGACCAAATGGGCGCGAACCGGGGGCATCCTCTACAGGAAAGATCAGAACCAAATGAAGAGGCGCTACCCACAGGGCCAGGGTTGCCGATCTTCTATGAGGATGGAGAGGGCACCCCCCTGGTCAAGGGAGAGAGTGCAACAAAATGTGCAGGTGGAGAGGAAGGAGGGAAGGAGAACGTAAAGCCATGGGCAGGATCAGAGGAAAGAGGACCACACCCCAGAAGTAGGGAGGCAGACCTGCTGGATGCTGCAGGAACGACCGCGAAGAGCCCTAACACCTCTGCTCTCCAAGAAAGAGAAGAGGGGAAGAACCAAGAGGCCACTGCAGCATCCCAAAACCCCAGCCGGGATGCAGCTAAGGAGGACGGCAAAAAGAATGGGACGCAGCTCACTAGGAAGAGAGGCTGGGCGGGAGCAACCCAGCAAGAAAGGAAGAATAACCTGAAGAAAAGCTGCCCTTTCTCTCTTGAGGCGTATTTCCGGCCTGCGAGATGTGGCATCCCGGGGATGGACACGGAAGGCCTCGAATCGCCTAGGGAGAACGGCTAGGATGGAGGTTGGAGGACGTGAAGGGGCACGGGTCCGGTTACGCTGGAGGACAGGGAACGGACAATGGGCATCAAACGCTGGAAAGATTTTGGGGGCTGCAGGAAAGAACAAAAGTTGTTTTTTTTAAAAAAGGGCAAGAGCCAAAAACAACAGATTGCTCTCAGATACAGAGGGTTAGGATGACACGTCTTGGAAAAAAGAAGGAAAAAGGAGCCTAGAAAGAAGACCTGTAAAAATGAAATGACCAGCTCAACAAGGAGGGAGACTGCAACTAGAGAACCCGACCAAGAGCCTACTTCACCACCCTGAACAAGGACCACTACCCCCTTCCCACTCCTTCTACCTCCACCCTCTCCCATCACCATACTTAGCCCCCTTTATTTTTTCCTACTGCCTTGTTCCGGAGACTGTCCCCCCCCCCACTTTTACTGTTTGTTTGTTTATGGAAAAACCCCAATAAAAATATATTTTTTAAAAAATTCCTTTAGTCCGGCCCTGGAGGCGGCCACAGAGGAAGCGCTGCATCTCAAGGAAGGAGCCGAGTAAGAGCAGAGCAATGCAGTTGCCCCTCGTTCTCAAGAAAGCAGAGCCTGGCCAATGTGGTAGGGAAGTAATTGGCAAAGCCTTGGGAGAGGAGGAGTCCTGGGCCTACAGGGAAGGGCCGTGCCTCTCTCTACCTGAAGCCCCTTCCATGGATTGGGAGGCCCTTCCACATGTATTTCAAAGCCGAGAGACACAGTGCCATCTCCGGGAGGCATTCCCCTGTTGCCCTTCCTACTGTCCAAGGCAGCCAGGGAAATGCTTCCCCGTACCGTGTGCCCTCTTTTGGGCCACGGCCTCCTAACCCCAGCAAACAACCCATAGACAGACACCTAGGATATCGGGTCAGGCCTCTGCCCCCAATGGGAGGGCTTTGTTCTGGGGAGGGGCCACAAGCCCATTCTGAAGGGGCCAGGCTCAGGGGTTGTGCACAGGGCTCCTTTCCCTCCCTGAAGGCATGTTTGTACTTTTGAGTTACCTTTTGCCTATGGGAATTCCTTTCTATATGCACACTTGGATGTTTACCCTATTATTTGCTTGAGGTGCCTTTGGCCCTTCTATGTGTTTTGCCAGCTTTCCGTAGAGCATGCCAGACACACTTATTCCGACAGGCGTTCAAATCTTGTTAAGTTGGTCTTATTTGGTTTTATTGGTCTTTTAATGTATTCATCAATACTTTGTGAGCCACTCCGAGCCCTCGGGGAGTGGCGGCATATAAATTTGAATAATAAATAAATAAATGATCAATAAACTGTTTGTAACCACGTCTGGTTTCCGGGTGAGTGCTTTGAGCAAGGTGAACTCCTGCTGAGGTGCAACACCGACATCAATTTTGCATAAAACTGCAAAGCTCCAAAACAATTCCCATTTATTACGGATTACAAATTCACAAATAATCATATCTATGAAAACTAAATTCACAAAATGTGAAGGACCAATTGTATTTAAATGCCGGATCAAGATGAGCAGAAATGAAAACCAGCGCCATATCCAAAAGAGGGTCAATAACAGATTTATTGCAAAAACAGAGAGGTTGGTGAAAAGCAATAGATTAAAACAGTGTATATATAATAATCATCGAAGGATAACAATCAACTCCAGAGCTATGGAGCCAACCTTAAAAGACAAAAAAAATGAGGCCATAAATCCCATCACGGCCTAAAACCAGGTCTATCAGAGACTCCGGTTTCAGCATTTTTAAGCTTTCTAAACTTGCCACCTTTTAATAAACTGTTTTTAAGTAAAAAGCAGTATCACAAAAAGAAATGTTGTAATGCATAATGCTGTGACAATACTGCTAACTAACTCAGTACTACAACAAAGTACCAAACTAAATTAGAAACAAACACACAAACAAAGCACACACCTACATAGGCATACACACGCAAACTACACTAGCAAACGGACATGAATCTAATTCTCCAAACCTCACGCCCTCTACTCGTTAACTTTATACCTTATTATCTGACTCCGTTTAGACAATCCTATATAAGCACACTTCCGCTTTGGTTACCACTCTTCTCATCCATAAATCTTACACGTGAGATATACTCCAACGGTTGCCATGAAAGAGGTCAAAGGTCTCTCCTTAATCAGCAGAGTCAGTTTCTCCCTCGATGCTAATTTGCGGGTCTTGATCACTCAGTTTCCTAGAGTTGGGATGACGTCTTCCTTCTCTCTCTGAGGATACAGGATTCTTGCTGCAATTATCATATATTTCAGTAATCTTTCAAGTTGTCTTTCTAGATAATCCCGCATTCTTAAGAAAGAAAACTCTGGTGCAATTGTTGGTGTTAACCTATAAGGCCTTATATGGTCTGGGGCCTGTGTACTCGAGGGACCGTCTCTCCCTGTATGTTCCCCAGAGATCACTACGAACATAACTTATTGGAAGTCCCTTCTGTTCGTATTTATCACCTGTCCTCTACCAGACAGAGAGCCTTTTCAGTGGCAGCCCCGACTCTTGGGAACGCCCTGCCAGGTGAGGTCCGGGCCCTGAGAGAGTTGTCTGCGTTCCGAAGAGCCTGAAAAACAACTTTATTTTGGCAGGCGTTCAATCTAAACTGACCCAATTCAACTAGCTGTACTAGGGGTGACTGTTTGATTGTTGGTTTTGGAATTGTTTTATTGTGTTTTAGTGTATTTCATTGTTAATGTTGTCTTATGTAAACCACCCCAAGCCTGTTGGGATGGAGCGGTATATAAAATCGAAGTAACAAATAAATAAACGCTGACCACACTCCAGGCATTTAAAGGGTTTCTCCCCAGTGTGGGTCCTTTGATGGGAACGTAGACTTGAATTACAAGTGAAGCTCATTTCACACTCCGGGCATTTATAGGGTTTCTCCCCCGTGTGGGTCCTGTGATGTGAACGTAGATCTCCACTATGAGCGAAGCTTTGTCCACATTCCATGCATTTGTAAGGTTTCTCCCCGGTATGAGTCCTTTGATGTCTATGTAGATTTGAATTATGAATGAAACTCTTTCCACACTCCAAGCACATATAGGGTTTCTCCCCAGTGTGGGTCCTGTGATGTGAACGTAGATTTCCACTCTGAGTGAAGCTCTGTCCACACTCCGGGCATTTATAAGGTTTCTCCCCAGTGTGAGTTCTTTGATGTAAATGTAGACTTGAACTATGAGTGAAGCTCTGTCTACACTCCAGGCATTCATAGGGTTTCTCCCCAGTGTGAGTCCTTTGATGTGAACGTAGATTTCCACTCTGAGTGAAGCTCTGTCCACACTCCGGGCATTTATAAGGTTTCTCCCCAGTGTGAGTTCTTTGATGTAAATATACACTTGAACTATGAGTGAAGCTCTGTCCACACTCCAGGCATTTATAAGGTTTCTCCCCAGTGTGAGTCCTGTGATGTGAATGTAGACTTGAACTATGAGTGAAGCTCTGTCCACACTCCAGGCATTTATAAGGTTTCTCTCCAGTGTGAATCCTTTGATGTGAAAGTAGATGTCCACTCCGAGTGAAGGTCTTTCCACACACAAGACATGGATAGGGTTTCTCCTCCATATTGAGAGTTCTGTATAGAGTTCACTGAAATATGGACACTTGAACCTTTCCTTTTTCTTTCTCCTCAAAAGTGATCTACAAAATCAGCACCGAGAGAGGATTTCTTCTTATAGGATTCCTTTCATTATTGCACTTTGGTTTCCAAATTCCTCAATATCCACTCGGTACTGATATTTTCTCTTCACGCCAGAGGTGACTTTATAGGGTCTTCATTGTCCTGGTCAAGAAAGAAGAGGCAAAGTAAACATTAAGCTTTAAATCTCCTTTACTTCCAAGATCATCACCCGTTCCCTTCATGGCTCATGTTGACAATGGAAATCCCAAGAAATGGAGGTATGAGGGATGCCAAGGACATACACAGAAACCAGCAAAGGTGATCGCAGATTCATAAACAATAAGGGGTGGATTCAGAAGGGAATAAGAAAAAAGGGGGGGGGGATGAAAAGAATGAGTGATGGAAGGAAGGAAGGAGGGAGGGAGGGAGGGGTAAAAGTTAAATAGAAAGAATTTATTAACTTTTACAAACAAACGAGGCACGAGCTTGATGGTTAACTACTAACGAGGCAATGAGCCTATGGTTATTCACTTTGAGGTAACGAGCGTATGGTTAACAAATTAATGGCAAGAGCATATGGTTCCGAAAAGATCTAAGTGTGCTGGAGCGTATGGTTACAACAGAGGTTCTCTAAATCTTAGATCTTAAACCAGCAATTTCAGTCAGTGCTGAGTCGTGACTGGAAAAGCCCTGTCCCACTAAACTGCAACTAGTGCGAACAGATAGTTTCAACCAGGAACTTCTGTCCCTAACGTTCCCTGAGTCTTGCTTCTGAATGGGGCTAACAGACTTGTGCTAGCTCCCCCAGTCTAAGAGCCCACCTTTCTCTATAACAAGAGACTCCAAGGTGTATTCCGGCTCTACCCTTCTAAGTGGCCCCCTGAATTCTATCCTGTCCCTAAGAACTGTCAGCTTAGCTAACCCCTTAGTACAGACTAGGTGATCCACTAAAGAATAGACTGATTCAGATTCACAACTGAGGCTAGGATGTTGCTTATCCAAAAGCCTCTTCAAGACTGCCAAGGCTTAGATGTTTCTCAGTCACAGCCTAGCACAAGACTGAACATTCCTGTCAGGAATCCTCCCTCCTAGAAAGCTAGACTCCTCCCCCTATGGCTCTCAGCCAATCTGTTGGGAGTGTCTGTAACCAGACAGAAGAGCAATTAAACCACTCCCCCTGTCTCTGGCAACTCCCTCCCTCTAATGTCTGCTCTGCTGAACTCCCTTCCCAAGATGGATGCCAGCCATTTCCACCAGGGAGCCAAACTGCAAAACAGGCCCCGGCCTACCTAGAATGGGTGAGTCCTTACACATGGCTTAAGAAACACAAGACAGACAGTCAGACAGACCATAGACAGGGCATAATTTGTTACAGTAAGTTGTAGCAGGACCGTGTGTGTGTGCTAAAGAAAAACCTGATGGTGGTAATTATGACGGGCAGCTGGTAATGTAGGTCAGCCAGCAATCTTGGAGCACACCCGAGAGGGTATAACCGTATGGGTTTTGAGAATACGGTTCTGGAGAACTCTTTCTCTGAGGAGATCTATGCTCAACGGCTCTGCTCGGAGGAGCAGGTTGGAGAGAAGCTGTTACGCCGCTCTCAAGGAGGCTATGGTGAAGTCGCTGTTTGCTCAAGGCTTATGTTTTGCTTGCTCATTTGACTCAAGACCAAGGTGCCTTATTTTGTGTTACTTACAAAGACTGTGTAAGTTTCGTGCACTGCTTGTTTTTTGTATGCAACATTGCAAGTTTGTGTTTCGTCTCTTGCTATTAAGAGTAAAGATGTTTCTGCTCGTTTCCACTCTTGCGTGTGTGTCTCGTGCATGGGACGTGGCTAAGACCCGCTTGCCGTGCAACGTAATTCACTCTGAATAATGGGTTTCCATGAATTACCAGGCTAAGTTTAATATTAAGAGGTACGTTCAAGGATTCCTTTATTCTTTCCTGAATCCCCAGGTCCCCTTTCAGGCCCCCACAAGGGACACCAGGCCCGCTTCCCGTGCGTCCCAAATCACAGAATCCTAGACTCCTAGAAGAGTCGGAAGAGACCAGGTGGGCCATCCTCCAGCCCAACCCCTTCCTGCCAAGAAGCAGGAACATGGCATTCAAAGTCCCCGGCAGATGGCCACCTAGCCTCTGCTTCAAAGCCTCCTCCACACTTTGGGGCAGAGAGTTCCAGTGCTGAACAGGTCTCACAGCCAGGAAGTTCTTCCTCGTGTTCAGGTGGAATCTCCTTTCTCGTACTTTGAAGCCATGGCTCCGTTGCGTGCTCGTCTCCAGGGCGGCAGAAATCTAGTCTTCCCTAGCACGTTATTTACCATTTTTTATTTACAGCAGAGGCAGCGACTCAATGCAAGAGTGACAATAACACCAGTATAAAACATCTAAAGTCAGTGTTTGCGGTGGTGCGGCTGAGCGGCCGAGCGACCGAGCGACAGGAGGAATATGTGACAGCGTTTCGATTGGCTGCCATTGTGGGATTATTTGCATAACGGGCTCTAACTGGCCAGCCTCAGAACTCCAACATTCTACGGCCCCAGACAGAGGGGATTGGTTGCCACTGAAATGGAATTTGCATAACTGCCTCCAAATTCAAACATTCTAAAGTGACTCAGAGGGAAAGGGAAAGGCCTCAGGCAGTCAACCACTGAGGCCCACAGCACTGACAGATCAGGACCAAACTTGGCAAACAGGCGACCAATGGCCCACTTCACAGCCTGGTGTAGTTTAGGGCAGGATGGGCCACGAATGTTGGGATTTGCAGTACCTTCACGTCATTCACTTCCCAAACAACATTAAAGCCCCTATAAAACACAAACCAGCCCCAAAATTGACAGAAAGACTTCCTTAACTTGATTTTCCTGACTAGGCCTCAGCTCATGGGATATTGTTAGGCTTCCTTAACTTGATTTTCCTAACTAGGCCCCCGGGACTCGCAGTACCTTCACTAAGTTCTTGAGACCACTGCAAGCCACATAAACATCTAATAGGAACCAACCTTGGAACACAATGCTTTCCTCAAATAACCCGGGCACCGCCGGGTCCTCAGCTAGTAAATACATAAAGATCAAAACAGTAACCATTAGTTATATCATCTTGCCATCACGTCATCGCGTATCCGTTTCCAAATTATTGTAACAGTCATCAAGTCCAGTTCATGTTCAAAGGCTGCTGCACCCACTCGCCAAAGGCCTGGTTCCATAACCACGATTTTGGGCTTTTCCTGAAGGAAAGGAGGGAGGGCGCCGATCTAAATTTGCTGAGGAGCAAATTCCGCAAGCGGGGAGTCACCGCCGAGAAGGCCCTGTCCCTCGTCCCCACCAGGCGCATTTGCAAAGCCGGTGGGACCGAGGGAAGGGCCTCCCCAGCAGATCTGAGACCACGAGGTGGAACATAGGAGGAGATACGTTCGGATAAGTAAGCTGGGCCAGAACAGTATAGGGCTTTCTAGGCCAAGACCAGCACTTTGAATTGTGCTCGGAAGTGGGCCGGCAGCCAGTGGAACTGACGTAACGGGGGTGGGGGTGGGTGTGGTGTGCTCCCTGGATGGCCCTCCGGTGAGTAATCTGGCTGCCACCCGCTGGACTAGTTGGAGTTTCCGAACAGTCTTCAAAGGCAACCCCATGTAGAGAGCGTTGCAGTAATCTATTCGGGATGTAACAAGAGCGTGGACTACCGTGGCCAGCCAGCCTGCAGAGTGCCCCCCTCCCTCCCTCCCTCCCTCGGGGGCTGCCTTGGCCTAGGGAGCCACCTGAAGGCAGGCAGGAGAGCAGCTAGGAAGGGCTGGGGGGCCACCTGAATACCTGCCTGCTTCAAATGGCAGGAAATTATTGTTATTATGTTATTAATACTAGTATTTATAGGCCGCCCTCCTCACCCCACGGGGGGCTCAGGGCGTATCGCAATGCACATAGACATAGCAAACACTCAAGGCCATTTAGACAGACATATTATCTTGAGGAAGATGGCGCCGATCGTTGAGCACCCGTCCAGAGTGCTCCGGTTGAGCATGCTTGATAGCACCTCGCCAGCCTCTCCTATCCACTGGCAAACCAGCGGAGGGTATGAGTCTGACCTCCAGCCACACGAAGTGGTTGTAGAGGATCCTCTACCCCTTGGAGATTCGATGTGGCTGGGGAGGGCATCCCTGCTGCGATCGGGCCCATACTGCCTGGGGACGCCGACATCGGTACGATTGGTGCAAAAGTCAGGACTGGCCCCAGAGACGGGAACTGAGGGAGCAGAAGGAAGACGAGACTGATGGTTCCTCCGTCCACTGACTGCTTCTTCAGCAAAGTTCTTGAGATCCTGGGGCAGGAGTCGCCCGTTAAAGTCGACCCCCCTAAGGGAAGAACGCCAAACCGGAGGAGGCCAATATCGGACGGCGACCCCTAGAGACACCCCCACCGGCAAGCCAGACCAGCTTGCCATAGAACGCCTAATGGCCGAATACAGAAGGCTGGTGGAGCTCTTCAACGGCTTTGGCGAGCTCTTGAGAGGGCTGGGCATCCTCAACCCTCAGGACCTGGACATGGCTGCAGGACCGGTAGGTCCTATGGAGGCAGCTGCCACAGTGGAACCCCCACAATTGGACCCCCCTGTAGCCCTTGACCTGGAATGGGACCAGTCTTGCGATTTCCCAACTGGGGACTGCGAGACTGGCGGAGAGCCACTAGCGGTGGAAAGGGAGCCTGGCCCTTCTACCTCCGGAGACCCCACCGAGGAAGAAGCCGAGGGAGACGACCCTGAGCAACTTGCCACAGCCGAGTCGCCCCCCGAGCTCCTACCCACAGCAGATGGACCCAGCCAACCGACGGGAGAGTCCGGCTGCCCCTGCCAACATGACTCGATGCTGCCGCTGAACGTGACGGAGATCCTGGCTGCCCCCCGAGGTCATTTTTGCCGCCGCCGCAGCCTGGAACTGGGGAGGCTGAAGATGGCGGACGACCTTGGAGACACTGGGCCTGGTCGTTCGTCACTGCCCCCTGAGGACTGGAAGCCTGGGAGGAGCCTTCGGCGGAAGGCACAAGGGCATCCTGGGAGGTGGAGGCGCCGGCGCAGCAGGAAGAACAGCCAAGAGAGGACTTCCGGTCCCACGGACATTCACCAGAAGTCCTCCCAGACCAACCAGTTCCAGAGCAGCCAGGTGCCGCAGAGGTGGACCTCCAGAGCCCCTGGAACTAGGAGGACCCTTGAATTTTCTTCTGGACCCCCAGAGTGGGAGAGGTCCGCGATGACTGGACTCGAGGCATCCAGGAGGTTCCCTGCTAGGACCTTCTGGAATGCCAATTTCAGACGTAGACTGTCCCCGCTGGCGAACCTCCAACCCAGGAGGTCTGACATCCCGGTGAGGGGGAGATCGGACCGACAGGCTTGTGGTGACCGTCTTCCTACGGATCTAGGGACACTAAGGACGCTGTTGGACCTGTGGGACCCTCCTAGGCTCCCCTTGTTCGATGGTCGAGCTGACACCACTGTTGGCTTGACCCCTGGATAGCTCTCTGACCCATGTGGTCATGAGCCCTGGCCTTCCCTCCCCTGCCTTAGATGTAGTACCTCACTTTTGTGTTGTATCGTATTGTCCGTGTGCTATGTATTTTATGTCAAACTGTAAACCGCTCCGAGCCTTCGGGGAGTGGCGGTATAGGAAGTTTGAAGAATAAATAAATAAATAAACAAATAAATAAATAAAATAATATTATATAGACCACAAAGGCATTCCAGCTTCTCCAGCTCCACGAGGGTCGGCTCGGTTCCGGCCACGGGGGGAGCTGCCGCTTCACTGTCCACTCCTGGCACTGAGTCCTGGATGGAGCACTTCCTCATTCTTCCGTGCACTGCCGGGAGGTTTTATGGCAGGGGTAGGGAACCTATGGGTCGGGAGCCAGGTGTGGCTCTTTTCATGATTGCATCTGGCTCGCCAGAGCAGACCGGCCTCGGTCTCCCAGCATGCAGTGGGGAGAAGTGATGCAAATGCGCCACGACTGCCGCTTCTGCACTGCTATCGCCACCTCTTCCTCATCCCCCACTGCTCTCGGGGTCCTGCGCCCTCTTCGCCAGGGTGGTGGAGCCTCGTCTCCTTCTTCGTCCTCTGCCACAGGCCTCTGGGGAGGCGGTGGAGACGTGCCTGGCCCTGGCGCCGCAGACCCGGCCTTGCTGCCCCCGGGGAACACCCAGCTCATCACCCTCATCGTCAGGCAGCTCAAGAGCTGCTGCCTCTCCTACGCCTTCCGGAGGGACTGCCTCGCTGACCTGAACACCAAGGTCCGCTTTGGCCCCGCGCCCTCCTCCCCTTTCCTTTTTCTTTCTTCTTCCCTCTTTTTTTCTTTCAGTCTTTTTCCTCCCTCTCTCCCTACCTTATTTCCTCCCTCCCTCTTCCTTCCTTCTTCTTTCATTCTTTCCTTCTCACCTTCCTTTTCCCTCCCTCTCTCCCCTTCCTTCTTTCCTCTATTCTCCGCTCCGTGAAAATCGCTCACCTTGGTTCACCGAGGAGTTACGAGCGATGAAACGGAATAAGAGACGGCTAGAGGACGTGTGGCGAGGTCTTCGATACGGAGCATCGAGATTAGCTTATAAACAATTTACAGAGGTTTATGAGCAAGCTATCAGAGAAGCCAAAAAAGTTTATTATTCTTCTCTGATAGAGTCGGCTAGCTCACGCCCAGCTCAACTTTTTAAGGTAATTCGATCTCTGACAACAATTCCGAGTGTCCTAAACGATAGGGATTTGGCCCCGTCAGCTGAGGCTTTCCAGAGCTACTTTACCGACAAAATCTCGGATCTCTGCCGGGACATCCCAGCCACAATTGATACAGTTAGTAAACTCGAGACCCCGTTGCCACTCGGTGGGCACACCTTCACCTGTTTCCAACTGCTGGACGCAGCAGCTTTCGATAAGTTGCTTGTTGCAGCTAGACCAACTACCTGCTCCCTCGATCCGTGGCCCTCCTGGCTTGTTAGATCCTGCCGGGAGGGGTTACGAGACCCCCTGGGAAAGATTATCAACAGTTCCCTTGAGCAAGGACTGTTCCCAGGAGGTTTGAAAAAGGTCATGGTAAGACCGCTGCTGAAGAAGCCGAATTTAGACCCTCCGGCTCCCTCCAATTACCGACCGATTTCCAACCTGCCGTTCCTAGGAAAGGTAATTGAGAGGGCAGCAGCGGATCAGTTGCAACGGTTCTTAGATGACACAGCTGGACTTGATCCCTTCCAGTCCGGCTTCCGTATTGGGCATGGGACGGAGACCGTGCTTGTCGCCATTACAGACCAACTTCGCCGCCAGCTGGACCAAAGCGGGTCAGCCCTGCTCGTGTTGTTAGATCTCACGGCAGCGTTTGATATGGTAGACCATGCATTACTGACCCACCGTTTAGCCGTGACGGGAGTTAGGGGGACTGCCCTTAAGTGGGTGGCCTTCTTCCTCCAAGATCGGGGACAACGTGTGGAGAGGGGGGGGGAGGTCTCTGGGAGACTCCCATTAAATTGTGGGGTACCCCAGGGGCCATCCTTTACCTTTTATTATTTAACATCTACATGGATCCGCTGGCCCAGCTGGTTCGCGACTTTGGTCTGGAGTGTTATCAGTACGCTGATGACACCCAGCTGGTGCTGAGAATGGACGGCAGGCAGGATACCGTACCCGATTGTTTCCATCTATGCCTGGAGGCCGTGACTGGTTAGCTGCGTTCCAGCCGGCTGAAGGTGAACCCGTCGAAGATGAAGATCCTGTGGCCCGGTCGCCCTGGGTTGGATGAGTGCCGGTTGCCTGCCCTGGATGGCGAGCAGTTAAGCTCGTCATCATTGGTAAAAAGCCTGGGAGTCCAGTTGGACCCATTGTTGTCCATGGAGGCCCAGGTTTCCATGGTCAGCAAAACATCATTTTTCCCTCTGCGACAGGCTAGGCGACTGGCCCCCTACCTATCCAGGAACGACCTGGTCACAGTAATCCAAGCGACGGTCATCTCGAGGTTAGACTACTGTAACACCCTCTACATAGGCCTTCCCTTGTCGACAATCCGGAAACTTAAGCTAGTGTAAAATAAATAAATAAATAAATTCTCCCTCTTCTTTCCTCTTCCATTTTTCCCTTCTCTCCTTCTTTCCTCCCTCTCTCCTCTTCCTTCCTTCCTTCCTTCCTTCCTTCCTCTCCTATCCTTTTCCCCCAAGTCTTCCTTTCCTTCTTCTTTTCTTTTCACTTCCCTCTCTCTCCTTCTTTTTCTTCTTTTCCCTTCATTGTTTTACTTTTCCCTCACTCCCTCTTCCTTCCTTTTCCATTCTTTCCTTCCTTTTCCTTCCCTCTCTCACCTTCCTTCTTTCCTCCATTCTCCCTCTTCCTTCCTCTTCCATTCTTTCCTTCTCTCCTTCCATTTCCTTCCCTCTCTCTCCTCCATTATCCCTCCCTCTTCCTTCCTCTTCTATTCTTTTCCACCAAGTCTTCCTTTCCTTCTCCTTCCTTTCTTTTCACTTCCCTCTCTCCTTCTTTCTTTTCTTATTTTCCCCTTCATTATTTTACTTTTTCCTCCCTTTTTGTTCTTTTCCCCACCTTTTCCTTTCCCCCTCCCCATTTCCTTCTTTCTTTTCCCCTCCTTGTCTCTCTCCTGCTTTTCTTTTCTTCCTTTTCCATAGTTCGCTCTTCTTTTCTTTCTTCCCTCCCCCTCCTTCCTTTATTTCCTCTGTCCTACTTTCTTTCCCCCTTCCTTCCTTCCTTCCTTCCTTCCTTCCTTCCTTCCTTCCGTCTGCCTTCTCTTCCTTCCCAGAGTCCTGAGCGTGCCTTTGCAGAGCCAGGTCTGAAGAGTCCCGTCATTCTGCCTTTTGGGGAATCCTTTCCTCATCGTATGGACGTATAGACTCACATTGAGTTGAATTCAGTCTTAACATATATTATATCTATTCTATGGCTCTCACTGAAATACATTTCCAAACACGTTGCTTTCATGGCTCTCGGAGTCAAAAAGGTTCCCGGCCCCTGTTTTATGGTGTCGTAAATTAGTTAAATTAGGGTTAGGGTTACCTAAATTTCCTACTTGACACTAAGATCACTTCTGACCGAAAGGTCATGAGTTCGAAGCCAGCCCGGGTCGGAGTGAGTCTCCGACTAATTTGTGTAACTTGCTGTCGACCTTTGCAGCCCGAAAGACAGTAGCATCTCTCAAGTAGGAAATTTAGGTACCGCCTGGCGCTGTTTGGAGTACAACGGACGACGGATGATGGGACTTGAAGTACCTTCACTCACTTCCTGAAAGCAATGCGACCCTCATCCAATGACCAATGCAGACCAAACATGGCACACAGAGCCCCCGTGACCCACTCTACACCCTGGTGCTGTTTGGAGGAGGAGGGTGGCACGTGGACGATGGGACTGGCAGTACCTCCACTCACTTCCTGCGACCACTGCGGAGAGCCACATACACAACTGGCCAAGACCAACCTTGGCACACCACAGGGCCTTCCTCACATAAAGCGGGCACCGCCGGGTCCCCAAGCGAGTCACGAAATCCACAAACATGAGGCGCAGCTTCCTGACTGGCGGGGGCGATGCTGCTCAGCGGTGGAATTCCCTCTCCCTCTCGGCCCACTTCTTCTCCTGCGCCCCGATTGGTGGCGCCTCCCTCCCTTCTGACGCTGAGCCTTAATGGCTGCTCCTGAGGGAGGTCCAGGGAAGGCGGAGTCTGCCTGGCAACAGGGAAAGGGGCGGGGCCTGGGGCCTCCTCCTGCGCCCTGATTGGTGGGCCTCCCTCCCTCTCTTTCTTCTGACGCTGAGCCTTAACGGCTGCTCCTGAGGGAGGTCCAGGGAAGGCGGAGCCTGCCTGGCAACAGGGAAAGGGGCGGGGCCTGGGGCCTCCTCCTGCGCCCTGATTGGTGGGCCTCCCTCCCTTCTGCCTCTGAGCCTTAACGGCTGCTCCTGAGGGAGGTCCAGGGAAAGCGGAGCCTGCCTGGCAACAGGGAAAGGGGCGGGGCCCCGGGGCCTCCTCCTGCGCCCTGATTGGTGGGCTTCCCTCCCTTTTTCTCTGACGCTGAGCCTGAGCCTTAAGGGCTGCTCCTGAGGGAGGTCCAGGGAAGGTGGAGCCTGCCTGGCAACAGGGAAAGGGGCGGGGCCCCGGGGCCTCCTCCTGCGCCCTGATTGGTGGGCCTCCCTCCCTCTCTTTCTTCTGACGCTGAGCCTTAAGGGCTGCTCCTGAGGGAGTTCAAGGGAAGGAGGAGCCTGCCTGGCAACAGGGAAAGGGGTGGGGCCTGGGGCCTTCTCTTGAGCCCTGATTGGTGGCCTCCCTCCCTCCTTTCCTTCTGACGCTGAGCCTTAAGGCTGCTCCTGAGGGAGGTCCAGGGAAGGCGGAGTCTGCCTGGCAACAGGGAAAGGGGCGGGGCCTGGGGCCTCCTCCTGCGCCCTGATTGGTGGGCCTCCCTCCCTCTCTTCTGACGCTGAGCCTTAAGGGCTTCTCCTGAGGGAGTTCCAGGGAAGGTGGAGCCTGCCTGGCAACAGGGAAGGGGGCGGGGCCCCGGGGCCTCCTCCTGCACTCTGATTGGTGGTCCTCCCTGCCTCTCTTCCTTCTGACGCTGAGCCTTAACGGCTGCTCCTGAGGGAGGTCCAGGGAACACGGAGCCTGCCTGGCAACAGGGAAAGGGGCGGGGCCCCGGGGCCTCCTCCTGCGCCCTGATTGGTGGGCCTCCCTCCCTTCTGACGCTGGGCCTTACCGGCTGCTTCTAAGGGAGTTCAAGGGAAGGAGGAGCCTGCCTGGCAACAGGGAAAGGGGTGGGGCCTGGGGCCTTCTCCTGCCCCGATTGGTGGCTCCTCCCTCCCTCCTTTCCTTCTGACCCTGAGCCTGAAGGGCTGCTCCTGAGGGAGGTCCAGGGAAGGCGGAGCCTGCCTGGCAACAGGGAAAGGGGCGGGGCCCCGGGGCCTCCTCCTGCGCCCTGATTGGTGGGCCTCCCTCCCTTCTGCCTCTGAGCCTTAACGGCTGCTCCTGAGGGAGGTCCAGGGAACACGGAGCCTGCCTGGCAACAGGGAAAGGGGCGGGGCCCCTAGGCCTCCTCCTGCGCCCTGAGTGGTGGGCTTCCCTCCCTTCTGACGCTGGGCCTTACCAGCTGCTTCTAAGGGAGTTCAAGGGAAGGCGGAGCCTGCCTGGCAACAGGGAAAGGGGTGGGGCCCCGGGCTGGTTCATGGAGAGAGAGGGTAAGAACTTGGCTGTGGGACCAAGCATTCGGGACAGGGCAATGAAGCAGCGATCGCACGCATTACCAGGCCAATTAGATGAGACGCAGATGATTGAGACGGTTTTCAATAGTGTATTTTAATGCTGAGATCAATGTTTTTAATGCTTATGTGTGCATATAATGAATTCTTGTCCTGAGTCCCCTTCGAGGTGAGAAGGGCGGAACAGACATGTTTTAAATACATTTTTATTATTCCATGCCTGCCGGAAAAAGAATGTTTTGCATGCCCTCCGAAAGGAAGGTCAGCTTTGCAGAGCTCGGGCTTCTGCCGGCAAGGCATTCCATAGGCATGGAGCCACAACCGTGAAGGCTCTGAGCCTGGTGTCCACCAGGTGGAAGGTCTTAAAGTTGGGAACGCCAAGCAAGTTTTGGTCGTCCAAATGAAGTGATCTCTGGGGTTGGTAGGGGGTGAGGCGGTCCCTCAGGTACGCCGGCCCTGGACCATATAAGGCCTTAAGGGTGAGAACCAATGGTGCTCAGACGGCAGCCAGTGCAACTGCTGCAGAATTGGAGTAATAGGACATCTCGCCGGCTCCCCGGTGAGAAGTCAGGCAGCAGCATTTTGTACGAGCTTAAGCTTCCGGATCACCGACAGAGGCAGGCCAATATAGAGGGCGTTACAGTAGTCTAATCTTGAGATGACCATAGCTTGGGTCACCGTAGCCAGGTAATGACCTGGCTACGGTGACCCAGGCTACGGTCATCTCAAGATTAGGCAAGTAGGGAGCCAGTCGTCTAGCCTGACCCAAATGGAAAAATGCCTCTCTGCTCACAGCGGAGACCTGAGCCTACATTGTTAGCGGAGGGTCTCCAGAAACCCCCAGACTCTTTACCAAAGATGATGGGCGTAATGCTTTGCCATCCAGGGTAGGCACCTGGATCTCCCCACTGCCCGGACAACCCAGCCATAGGATCTCCGTCTTCGCTGGATTCACCTTCAACCTGCTGGCATGCAACCATTCAGTAACGGCTTCAAGGCAACTTCCGGTTCGGAGGCTGAGCAGAGGGGACGCGTCTGGAGACTGCTCTCCTTAGACGAAGCGAAAAAAGGGGCTATTGGGGTCGAAAGAACCCCTCTAAGTTCTCGAGAAGAAAGAGAACGACTGACCAAGGACTCACAAACAGCCCAACCGCTGGACTCCGAACCCCTCAAGGTGACGGACGACAGCGGGGGGGGGGGGAGAAGAAGAGTCTGGTGGAATAGCCCACACGGCGAGACCGGTCTTATCCGGTCACAACCCTCTGCCAGCACGAACTCGCACTACTGCACCGGGAGAAGAGACAAGAAAGAGCAGAACAGTGAGTAAGAAAAGAGAGGAGGGAGGAACCGAGCCAATAGACTCTTCCCTACAGCAAACACCGGGAAAGAAATAAAATAAAATACCTGAAAATTAATTCGACCATCCTCGGAGAACCCCTGGAGGTTCCGGACGGAAACAAAGTAAGAGTGAGAGCCTAGCTGAGCCCAGCTGAAAAGGGGGTGGAAAAGACGCCCAGAAAATAAAGACCAATAAGGATAATAATGGCGGCCGAAGGTGCGGCAACACGGGAGGGGGATAGAAGGTAAACAAGCCGCCGTTACCCGGGTTTCCGCAGGCAAGCGGAGAGCCTTGAGAAGACGGAAGTGACGAGGGAATTTTCCCAGGACCCCACTGTACTGCAGAGCGCCATAGAGCTAGTAAAGACAAAGAACCAGGAAGAGACGGGAAGAGACCAGAGAACACTTTGTTTATAGAGAGAAGAAAGAAAGGGAACACAAAAGCACGGAGAGGGTTTGAACGAAAGGGAAACCCCGGTAAGGTACTGCTTCGAGAGGGGAAAGGAAGGAAGCTGCAAAAGCGAAGATAAATAACAAGTGAAAAACCCCTTCATTACTACCAAGCTACCAAGCCGCGGAGGGAACTTAGTCCTCAGAGATAAAAAGCAGATGATCGTAATGGCCACAAGAGGGAAGACAGACAAAGATAAGAAGGGGGAACAGATGAGAAGAGGATCTGGGGCTGGAGAAATAAGTCTTAAGGATGTATTTCTGGAGATGCAAGAGATAAGGAGAATGATTAAAGGAAGTGATGAGGAAAGAAAAAAGATGAATGATAGTTTGAAAGGAGATATAAAAGACCTGAAAGGAGATACAAAGGAAATGAAGAAAGAAATGCAAAGACTTAATACAAATATGTCAGACATGAAAGGTGAACTAATGGAACTTCGGAAGGAGAACAGTGAGCTAAAGGAGCTACAAAAAAGGAATCTGGAAAGGATAAAAGACTTGGAATATCAAAACACAATCTTGGAAGAGAAACAACTAAAGATGGAATACTCTCAAAAAGAACATTGGCTAAGATTCCGCGGGATAGAAGAAGATCAACAAAATCCGAAGGAGCTAATAGCTGCCATCACATCCAAAATTCTCAATATGCCAGAAGTATACATCTTAGATAAGATCGACAGGGCATATAGAGTTAACTCCGAATTCGCAAGAAGAAATAAAGTCCCCAGAGATATCATTGTGCAGTACACTAAAAAGTGCATTCGAGATGAGGTCCTAGGGAAACAACCAAATAGACAAGGCACCTACAAAGGTAAAAAAGTACTAATCCTGAAGGAAACCCCCAACGAAGTGCTAGAAAAACGTAAAAAATACTTTTTTTGGACGGACATCTTAAAAAAACATGATGTAAGGTTTAGGTGGCAAAGGACGGAAGGTCTGATGACTACATTTAAAGGGAGGCAACACTGGCTCACATCTATAGAAAAGGCTAAAGAGTTCCTAAAAAGATACGGAGACAACCTAAAGAAGGAGGAAAGAAGAGAAGGAAGAGCAGAAAGGGAGAGATGGACAAAGCAACGTTCACCCCAGATAAGAACACCCGATGCATCAGACCCAGCCGCGGAGGAACAAATAGAAGACCAGTTGAGCGATAAAGAAAAGGAGGAGGAGGAATTTGAAGAAGAGGAGGACGATCAAAAGGATGAGGATGAGGACTCCCAAAATCTATGCTAAAGGATGTGGAGGTGCATTACCTGGAATGTCAACGGGCTTAACAGTGGGAATAAAAGAAAAAGAATATTTAATAGCTTAAAAAGAAAAAAGGCAAATATTATAGCGTTACAGGAAACGCATATAAAGCAAGCCGATGAACGGCTCTTAAAAAGAGACGATCTAGGGGAGGCATTTATTGCCTCACCGGAGAAAAAGCAAAAAGGGGTAGTAATTTACGTTGATAGCCTTTTGAAACCTAAGTTGATATTTAAAGATAAGGAGGGCAGATACATTGGTATAACTATCCAAAATGGTCTGGAAAGAACTTTAATTTGTAATGTTTATGCCCCGAATGACACCAAAACCAATCTTTTTAAAGAATTAGAAAAGAAGATTTCAGAACATCAGAAGGAATTTGATAGTATTATAATTTTGGGAGACCTAAATGGAGTTATAAACCCGGTAATGGACAGGTCTTCACTGGATAAGAAGGGTAACCAATGGAATGGGAAACTTCCCAAATCTTTTTTTGATTTGAAGGATATTTTTGATTTGAGAGACAGTTGGAGAGAGATTCATCTGAGAGAAAAAGACTATACCTACTTCTCGAACAGGCATAGATCCTGGTCAAGAATAGACTATATTCTATTATCCAGTAATATGTCCTATCTGGTAGAAGAAAACAAAATATTACCAAGAATGATCTCTGATCATTGCCCGATCGTAGTACAATTTAAGAAAACAGCAGCGGAATACCACTGGAAATTCCCAACTAGGATTCTAAGGGATCCAAAATTAATAGAGGAAAGCAAAAACCTATTAAAAGAATACTTCCAGATAAATTGTAAAAATAATGATAAAATAGACGTAATCTGGGATGCCGGGAAAGCATATATGAGAGGGTTCTTTTTAAAGCAACAATCTATATGGAAAAGAAAATCTCAAAAATCCGTTGAGGAGATATATAGAAAAATTGAAGAACAAGAAAAGGAACTCAAGAAAAATCCAAAAAATAAAGAAATAAAAAATAAACTGGACCTCCTTCATAAACAGTTAGAGATATTAGATCTGGAAAAAATAGAAATTTTTTTGAAATATCTTAACCAAAAATACTTCGAATCAGCTAATAGGCCAGGGAGACTTTTGTCTTGGCAGTTAAAAGAAAGGAGGAAAAGGAATATAATACCCAAATTAAAAATCAAACAAAAAGAATATACTTCAGAGGCTGAAATAAGGAAAGCCTTTGAGGCGTTCTACTCAGAACTCTATAAAAAGACGATATAAAAATCTCAGACATCCAGAAATTCATTGGAGACAGAAAATTGAAAAAGATAAGTGAAAAAGAAAGAGAAATACTAAATGAGGTAATATCAAAAGAAGTCATTATTACTGCAATTCAGAAAGGAAAACAGGGGGAAGCCGCAGGGCCAGATGGTTACCCGCTAGAATATTATAAGGAATTCCACGAACAAATGGTAGACATAATGGCAAAACTTTTTAACAACGTAATGACTAAGGGGATAATACCAGCTTCCTGGCAAGAATCTAATATCACAGTGATAGGGAAGCCAGGCAAGGACCCAGGCAGCCCATCAAACTACAGGCCTATATCCTTGCTAAATAGCGATTATAAAATTTTTACAAGCATTTTAGCAGATAGGTTCAAAAGGTTTCTGGGCGACTGGATCAAAGAAGATCAAAATGGCTTCCTGCCTAACAGATACTTGAAAACCAATATAAGATTGATAATAGACTCTATTGAGTTCTATAATAAGAACATAGATAAGGAGATCGCCTGGGTATTTATAGACGCCGAGAAGGCATTCGACAAGACCAATTGGGACTTTTTGGATGCCTTACTCAGGGAATTGGATGTCGGATACCAAATAATCAACGCTATTCGCGCCATATATAAAGAACAACAGGCGAAAGTGATAATAAACCAAAAGAAAACGGATAGCATAAGAATTCAAAAAGGGGTACGCCAAGGGTGCCCGCTCTCTCCCTTACTGTTTATTTTTATTTTAGAAATATTAATAGAAGATATTAGGCAAGACAAAAAGCTAAAGGGTCTAAATATAAAAAATGAAAATATCAAAGTATTAGCATATGCGGACGATTTAGCTCTTGTGGTGGGGGACCCTAAGGATACTTTGACAAAGTGGATTGAAAAAATCGAAAGCTTTGGGAAAGTAGCCGGGTTCAAAATTAACAAAGAGAAAACCCAAATGATGACTAAAAATATGAGGGAAAAAGACAAACTAGACCTACAAAACAGAACAAGAATGAAGATAGTGGATAGGATTAAATACTTGGGGGTCTCTTTAACAACTAGAAACTCGCAATTGTTTAAAAATAATTATCAAGTAAAATGGATAGAAATAAAAAAAGATCTAGAAAGATGGTCGAAATTAAATTTATCATTTCTTGGCAGGACAGCTACAATAAAAATGAACGTCCTACCTAAGTTAAATTTTCTTTTCTCAACCCTCCCGATAATACATAACTCCTCTATTTTCGATATGTGGAACAGAGATATTTCCAAATTTATATGGAGCGGGAAAAAACCAAGGGTGAAAATGAAAATACTCCAGGAACCCAAAGAAAGAGGGGGAATAAGCCTCCCCAATTTTAAACTATACTTTGAGGCAAACTGTTTTGTTTGGCTCAGAGAGTGGGGTAGATTGGACAATGAAAAAATTTCAAACTTGGAGGGGCACGATCTAAAATTTGGCCTACATGGGTACATGGGATACGATAAGGCTAAAGTAGACAGAAATTTTAATGACCATTGTATAAGGAAACCATTATTGAAAGTCTGGAATAAATATAGAAACAAATCCCATAGAAAAACACCTATGTGGATATCCCCAAACGAGGCCTTTCAAATTCGACAATTAGGAGAAAATAAATGGCTTACTTACAAAGAATTACTAATCCGAACTGACACTAGCTATGTACTAAAAACCAGGCAGCAGCTAATAGAGGAAGGTAAAGAACTGGGATGGTTCGCTTACTTTCAAATAAGAGAAAAATTTAAACTAGATGAGAAAATAGGATTCGAACCACAAATGGGAGAGCTAGAACAGGTTTTTATGGGAAAGAATGAAAAAATGATAACAAAGATCTACAAGCTCTTACTGAATGTGGATAATGAAAAACACGAAACAAAAAATTTAATGAGGGAATGGTCCAGAAACGTAGGCTTTAGAATAAAACCAGAAACCTGGAAAAAGATATGGAAATGTAATATAAATGTGTCATATTGTTACAAGTACAGGGAAAACTGGTTAAAGCTGCTATACCGCTGGTATTTGACACCAGCTAAATTGGCAAAGATCTATAAGAAAACAAAGCCGAACTGCTGGTGTTGTAATGGAAAACACGGCACGTTCTTTCACCTATGGTGGCTCTGTCCAAGAGCTAAGGCCTACTGGGTGATGATCAGGGAAGAAATAGAAAACGTTTTTACTAAAAAAATTATGTTAAAACCAGAAATTTTCCTTTTAGGCATCGTTGATACAGAGCTTTCCCCAAAAGAAAGAAAGATATTTATTTTGTTGACTACGGCGGCCAAGTTGGCGTTTGCCAAATACTGGAAATCTAAGGACTCCCCCCCTAAGGAAGAATGGCTAAATAAAGTAATCGATTCTTACCAAATGGAGTTATTAACGGAAAGGTTGAAGGAGAAAAGATATAGCAAAGAAGGAGCAGACTGTAAATGGGACTGGACACCCCTCCAGGTGTATTGTAAAAAAAATATGGAAGTTAGACTTAAATATGGGATAGAAAGCAGGGAAGGAAGTATTGGGTACGTAGTAGTAAATTTGCTTTTCTCTCTCTCTCTCTTTTCTTTAATAGAACAACATGTAATTCGCTCAAAAGGAAGAGTGAATTAATGAGAAGAAACAGCTGTTCTGAATTAATAAGCACAGACTGTACTAAGGGAAATGAATATGAACAGATTTGTCTCTCAACTCCCAAAATTTCTCTTTTGTGCACAATGTATGTCTTTTCCATGCTGTAGCTCGTGTGTTTTTAACTTTTCCCATGTCCCCCTTTCCTTCCCCCCCCCCCACACACCCTACCCCTCTACTCAACCCTTCCCCTATTATCCCTTATTGAATCTTTTTCTGTATTAAAAAAACCTAATAAATATTAAAAAGTAAAAAAAACCCAAAATGCTCTTTGATTATAGGTGAGCTATAAATCTCAGCAACTACAACTCCCAAATGTAAAGTCTGTTTCCCCCAAACTCCACCAGCGTTCACATTTCAGCATATTGAGTACAGCACTGATTCTCAAAGTGAGGCGATCCCAGGGGGCGGTGGGAGGCTCAGGGGAATTTGGGGGCAGTGAACAATTGGCCATTTAGGAGGGCCCTTTTCTTTGGCCCCGCCCCCTTCGCTTTGACCTGCGTATTAGATATTTGGATTAGAATTCGTAAGAGTAGCAAAATTATTTATGAAGTAGCAACGAAAATATGGTTGGGGGTCACCACAACATGGGGAACCTCATTTAGGGGTCATGGCATTCGAAAGGTTGAGTACCACTGGATTAATACATATATCTTTCTGTTTAATTGCTATTAAATTAAAAAATAATAATTTCTAGGGGGACGGTGAGTTGGTTTTTTTTTTTCTGGAAAAGGGGCGGTAGGCCCAAAAAGTTTGGAAACCACTGGAGTGGTGCCGGGCCCTCCTTCCACCGGGGCCTCTGCTTCTCCAGCCTCCAGGCCCACCTGGCCTCCCCTTGAGCTCCCATTCAGTCCCAACCCACACTTCACCCCCCTGTGATTCCTTCCACTTCCTTCCACTCCGGCCCTCCCTCTTCAGCCCTTTGTAGAAGGAAAGAAAGAAAGAAAGAAAGAAAGAAAGAAAGAAAGAAAGAAAGAAAGAAAGAAGACCTTGGATGAAGTCTCACCGGAAGGAGGAGAGGAACGAAGAGAAGAGACAGGCTGCAAAGAGGAGGAGGAGGAGGGAGAGGCCAGAGGGGCTGATGGGCCCAGAGTGAGAGGATTCGAAATGGTGGGCTGACTGGAGAGAGAGAGATGTGTCAGCAGCCGATTGGCTGAGTGTGCCAGGGGCCAGGGTTCTGATTGGCTGCTGCCTCTGGCTGGCTGCTGAAGCCAACCCTTCTAACTGCCGTTCTGCCTTTGTGAGGAAACATGGCTGGCTGCCCACGGCCTTGAAGCCTTTGGAGGCCGGAGGCACGTTGGAGTCGCCCACTTCTTGCCCACAAGAGGGAGATATAGTGTCCGTCCGTCCATCCCTTTCTCATCTAAATGCAATCTATTCTATTCTGTAGTTTCAGGTCTTGTCAGGAGAGAGATTTCCACCTTTTACAAGCAAAGCTGGATGTTGTTCTTGTCTGAGTCCAAAATGGAGCCCATGAACAAGCCCTTCCCTCCATTTTTCCTGACTAGGGCTGTGTTTCTTCTTTCAAAAAACCATACACAGAAGCAGAGCCAGGTGGTGCTGGGCCCTCCTTCCTTCCACTGGGGCCTCTGCTTCTCCGTCCTCCAGGCCCACCTGGCGCCACCTGGCCTCCCATTCAGTCCCAACGCACGCTGGATCCCCCCGTGATTCCTTCAGCTGGTGCCTCAGGACACAGAGCCTTCCTTGTGAAGAAGAACCAGGAGACTTTGAAACAAGAGACAAAAACAACGGCTCTGGGACCTTCCTTCTTTAAGCCGCTCCTCGTGGGGCTTGTTTTCAAGACCCTTGATCCTTTGAGTCACCCTCCTCTGGACACATTCCAGGTGAGAGTCAACATCTCCCTTCAATTGTGGTGCTCAGAATTGGGCACAATATCCCAGGTAAAGTGGTCTAACCAAGAGCATGGGGAGCATGACTTCCCTCGACTGAGAGACTCGGCTCCTCTTGATGAAGGCCAAAATCCCATTGGCTTTTTTTGCCGCCGCATCCCATTCCAGGCTTTCACTGGAGCCTCTGCTTCTCCCTCCCGGCCTCACCTGGCCTCCCATTGAGCTCCCATTCAGTCCCAGCACCCATTTTGAAGGAACAAGAACCGAATACGGAAAACTATACGCAAAAATACAATGAAGTTTTCAATCTGAAGTTGTGTCTGCCGCCATTATTTATGTATTTAAGTAGTATCCTTAATCAGACAGCAGCTACACTGCATTTGGGAAAGCTTGCTCAAAAGCCAGGTTTTAACTTTTTTTTGCGGGATGTTAAGAGGTGGGGGCCAATCTGATATCCTTAGGGAGGGCGTTCCATAGCCGAGGGGCCACTGCTGAGAAGGCCCTGTCCCTCGCTCCCGGCAACCGAATCTGTGAAGAAGGCAGGACCGAGAGCAGGCCTCCCAGAAGATCTTAAGGTCCTAGATCAGTGTTTCTCAACCTGGGGGTCAGGACCCTGTGGGGGGGGGTCGCGAGGGGATTTCAGAGGGGTCGCCAAATATCAAAAGAAAACACATAGGAAGGAAGGCTTTTGGTAGATAAGGCTGAAGATCTCTCTGCCTGTCCTTCTCTTCCTTTTTGGTGTAGGTGAACTACAACTCCCGGAATTCAAAAACAGCCCCCCCCCCCACCAATATATTCAACATTGGCCGTGTCAGTAGTGTGTCCTCAGAGTTGAATACAATTATTCCTGAAGAAGGCAAGGCCCAAGATGACCAGAGTGACCAGGGAAACCTTGGAGTGCTGCTCCCACCTCGCCAGAGAGGGGCCAGGAAGACCGTGCCACCTTGTCTCCTGCACTCTGCTCAAAATATAATAGAATATATTGTGTACACATATAATATAGATATTATGTGATATAATATAATACTAATAATAATACCATATATATTATATATTTTATATTACGTGTAATATTACTAATAATATTATAGTATAAAGGTACAGTACAATAGTTTGTGGCAGATCCTGGAACCACTAGGATGTCCCCCCAAATTTCTCAAAATGATTATCCTGTTACATGAGGGCCAGTGCGGTCAAGTCAAGTTTTGTGCATGCGTTGTGTTTTTTTGTTTTGTGGCTTTTTAAGTCCCTTCTGCTGTGTTGTTCAGTGTTTGTATGAGTGACGGTCACTTGTGGGCCTGAGAGGTGTGTTGTGTCCAAATTTGGTGTCAATTCGTCCAGTGGTTTTTTAGTTACTTTAATCCCATAAACAAACATTACATTTTTATTTATATAGATTGATTAACCATATTGATATACCGCCTTTCTCAGCCTGAAGGCGACTCAGGGCGGTTTGCAAAAGGCACAATTCGATGCCTGCAACAACATGAAAACAATTGAAAACATTTAGCATAAATAAGATTAGATATAATAAAACCGATAAAAGTATAAATCCTCAGCGTCTCATTACTAAAATCGTTACCCAATCGCACTGTCCAGTCGTTCCGAAGATCAGAGTTTGCCTGCTACACTGCATTTGGGAAAACTTGCTCAAAAAGCCAGGTTTTAACTTTTTTTGTGGGATGTTAGGGGGGTGGGGGCCGATCTGATATCCCTAGGGAGGGCGTTCCATAGTTGAGGGGCCACCGCTGAGAAGGCCCTGTCCCTCACTCCTGTCAACCGAATCTGTGAAGAAGGCGGAACTGAGAGCAGGGCCTCCCCAGAAGATCTTAAGGTCCTAGATCAGTGTTTCTCAACCTGGGGGTGGGGACCCCGGGGTCGCGAGGAGATTTCAGAGGGGTCGCCAAAGATCATCAGAAAACACATAGGAGGAGCCGGGCAAGATGGCGGCAGGACGGGTGGCTTGAGAGCTCCTCAAGCCATCAACCGAACCCATCGATCGGGGGGTGTATTGCGCTCCCCCCTCGGGCCGCGCGGAGCGGTCAAGAGGCAACGAAGCCGGGGGAAAGTGTCGCTGGCCCCAGAAGTCGCCCCCTCCTCAAGAGGAGATCGAGGGCCGGGAAGCGGGCGTCAGTCCGCAACAACTGCCAGCCCGACCCACTCCGTCGAGGGAAAGGGACAGAGCGTCCCAACAGTAAAAGGGAAAGAAGAAAAGAAGAGTAAGTAGAGAGAAAGGGGACCCCAGCAAGGGAAGAACACCCAAAGAGACCCGAGCACCAACACCAGAGGGGAAAGCAGAGCCCCGGGAAGTGCAGAGGGGGAGAAAAAAAAAAGAAAAAAAAATTGGAACAAAAGGGAAGAAAAGGAGTGAAAAGAGGAAAGGGAGAGCATACCTGAGCGGCGGGGAAGAGGAGCGGGGACACAAGATGGCGGCTCGACGAGGATAAGGGGAAGAAGACGACAGCCGGCCATCTTGGCCATCTTCTTCCCGCCGCTAGCGCGAAAAGGGCGCGAAGGAGGAGCGGGCGGAAGTGCACCCGCCCGGAAAGAAGAGGGAGCCGGACCCGGACCGGAAGCGCGTCGGAGGGAAAGGGGGGGCGGAACAGAAGGAAGAAGAAGGAAGAGAGGGTAGTGCAGCAGCCCAGCAAGCGGGAAAGAAGGGCCCTGAACTAACGAGGGCGAAAAAGGAGGAGGCGGAAGAAGCGGCCTGGGGGACTGAGGGGAACTAAGGGGGAACAAGCGGCAAGAGGGTGAATAAAAGCCCAGACAGGAGAGGAGACCCAAGAGGGAAACAGAGGGAACAAGAGGGAGAAACATCCAGGCCCGCCCAAGCTCTTCCCCCCCCCCATCAGACAGGAAAAATAGAAAATAAAAAATAAAACAATATATACATATATTCCACAACACATCAGCAAGAAAAGGATAGTTCCCCAGGACCCCCCCCAAGCCCGCCCACAACACAAAGCAGAACCTCAGTAGGGGACGCTCAAACAAAAACAATTACAGCAACACCTCTACAAAAACCAAAGCAACTATCAACAGAAAAGCTCAAGCACCACCCCCCCCACCCGCCAGCAACCCCAAGACACAAAGCATACGCCTTAACCCACCAGCCAGAACAGGGTGTCGAAGTCTGCTACACTCCCCCAACAAAAGCCGCAGAAACAGAGGCATTCGAGGGGGTACGGAGAAACAGGAATCATGACCACCCCAAAAGCAACCAAGGACCCAAGGGGGCCCAGAAGAGGCAAGCCACTGGGGAGGACCCAACGCTAAAGGAAATCCTGAAAGAGCTGCAAAGAATATCGGAACAACAAGAGCAGACCCAGAGGAAGGTCGAGCAAGCGGCGGCGAGACAGGAGCTACAAAATAGATCAGTCCAGGAACAGCTTCAGGACATAAAGAAGGACCTGACCAAAGAACTGGCGACGATGAGGGAGGAGATCAAAAACATCAGGCTGGACAAAGAGGAAATAGTGGCGGTACAGGGTAAGCTGCAGAAACGCATGGACTACCTGGAGGGGAAGAACGTGAAGCTGGAGCAGGTGCAAGAAAGGATGGAACAGGCTACCCTGGAAACCAGACTTCGGCTTCGAAACTTGCAGGAAGACCCTCAAGAAGATCTTATAAAAGTTGTGGGCAAGATGACAGCCTCCATTCTAGACACGAACGAAGGGGAAGCACAACTGGAGATTGAAAGGGCGTACAGAGTCCCTTCAGCGTATGCGAGACAGCATAACGTGGCCCGAGATGTGGTGGTCCACTTCACAAAAAAGAGGACCAGGGACGCGGTGCTTCTAAGGAAGAAGGAGGTGCAGCCCACGCACAAAGGGGCCAAGGTGATCATCCTCAAGGAATTCACTCCAGCCGCAATCCTCAAACGAAAAAATTACAGGTTCCTCACTGAGGAACTAAAAAACAGAAAAATTAGATTCCGCTGGGAGAGAAATGAAGGAGTGATGGTCACCTATCAGGACCAAAAATATTGGTTGACCTCAGTGGACAAGGCCCAGGAGTTCTATAAAAAACTGCAAAAAGAACCGCTGCAGAGGACGCCCCCACACGAAGGTCAGACTGATCAGCCGAAACGCGGCGCTTCTCCTCCCCCAAAAGAATCTACACGCCACAATAACGACCCACAAGCCATGGATAAGACCACCACGACCAGGAACACGGGACATAACGCTGACGCCTGAGCCACACAGAAGAGATGACTGATGCTTGACTTCCAAGTCCCGATATCGTGCTACTCGAATAACGTAAATGGGATGAACTCGGCTTCAAAGAGAAAAAGAGTATTTAACCAATTACGGAAGAAAAAGTACGATATTGTGGCGCTACAAGAAGTTCATGTAAAGAAGGCTCATGCGGCACATCTGGAAAGCAAAGGAATAGGAAACTTCTTCTGCTCGCTGGCGGAAGAAAAGAAGAGGGGAGTGGCAATCTATACAAGTGAGAAACTATCGGCCAAGCTAGCATTTACGGATGCAGAAGGGAGGATAGTCGGAGTAAAAATAGAGCTCGGCACGGTGAACCTGCTGCTCTGCAATATATATGCGCCGAATGGGCCCAAGACCATCTTCATCCAGACTCTCCTAAGCCTAATAGAAGATCAGGAGTATGATAGCCTGGTGCTACTAGGAGACTTCAACGGTGTCCTAGTACCTCGGATGGATAAAACTCAGAGCGCCCCAACGTAAAAACCGGAGACGGATACCTCCGGCATGCTCCCAAGAGCTTTCCTGCGCCTCAAAACGGACCTCTCCATGACGGATGTATGGCGTCTTCACAACCAAGGGAGAAAGACTTCACTTTCTATTCCAACAGACACCGGAGCTGGTCCAGGATCGATATGGTTTGGGCGTCAAACTCACTGGCCTCAAAAATAACTCAAATAAAGATCCTGCCGAGGGACACATCAGACCATTGTCCGATCGAGTGGAGCTTCAATTACAGACCCCTGCAAGACGCTGGATACTTAACGATAATCTCCTGAAGAAGGAGTAATATATCCTAAAATATAGGGAGATAACCAGGGACTACTTTATGCTCAACGATAACCAAAAAACCAGCCCCGAAACAGTTTGGGATGCCTGCAAGGCGGTCCTCAGAGGTCACTTCATACAGCACAACGCGATAATAAACCGGGAGAGACGGAGAGCTCTAACTGAAATTACAACCAAAATAGAGACGGAAGAACAGACCCTGAAGGACCACCCAGGCAACCAAGGCACAACCAAAAGATTGACAGAGTTGAAAAAACAAAAACACCGTCTGGAGCTCGATCAAATCGCTAAAGAACTGAAATTTATGAAACAAAAAGCCTTCCAGAACGCCAATAAGCCGGGCAGATGGTTAGCGAGAAAGATCAAGCGCAAGAAGCAGGCGGGATATATAACCAGAGTTAAAGCGGGGGACGAAATGGTCACGGCAGAAGAAGCAATCAAAAAGAAGTTCCACCGATTCTTCGCCAAACTATACGGGGCAGAGCCCGAAAACAAGGAGGGCATAAGGAAGTACCTAGAGGATCAGAATCTAGACAGGATTCCGGGGTACTACAGGGATATCCTCAATAGAGACATCTCGGAGAGAAATTGAAACAGCCATAAAGAAATTAGACTCGAGCAAAGCCCCAGGACCCGACGGGCTGACAGCCCGGTTCTATAAAACCATGAGCCGCGAGATTACCATCTTTTTGAAAAAACTCTACAACAGGGTGCTCTCGGAGGGCATATCTCCTGACACTTGGAAGGAGGCCAATATAGTCATTATTCATAAAGAAGGCACAGACGAGACCAATGTGTCCAATTATAGGCCCATCTCCCTACTGAACATTGACTATAAAATCCTGGCCTCCATTCTGGCGTCGAGGCTGAAGGTTTGGCTGGGGACTGGATAGCCCCAGACCAGACGGGTTTCCTGCCGGGCAGACAGGGTAAAGAAAATGTCAGGACTGTCATCAACCTGCTGGAATATTACGAAGCACGCCCGCGAGAAGAAGTCGCCTTCCTCGCTCTGGGCGCAGAGAAAGCATTTGACAACCTGCGGTGGGACTTCTTCCGGCAGCTCATGGAAAAGATGGACTTTGGCCCCAAATTTCAGAATGCCATCGGGGCGATATATCAGGAGCAATCGGCGAAGGTCTGGGTCAACGGGCAGCCGACAGAAAGAATAAGCATACAGAAAGGGGCTAGGCAGGGATGCCCTCTTTCGCCCCTGATCTTCGTGCTTGCCACAGAGATATTGCTGAGAGCCATAAGATCTAACACCCAGTTACGAGGCCCGAGAGTTGGAAGGCATCAATACAAGGTGAAGGCATTCGCAGACGACATAATATGTTTTGTCGAAAGGCCTCTGGACTCCATACACCTATGGCTGGCGGAGATTGAAAAATTTGGTGCATTAGCGGGACTGAAAATAAACAGGGGAAAGACAAAAATCTTAACAAAAAACATAGCTAAGACTCGGCAGGAAATGCTGGGATCCGTGTCAGGCATGCAAATTTCCAAGTCGCTCAAGTACTTGGGCATCCAGATAGCCGCCCAGAACAGCCTACTAATCAAAAACAATTATGAGGTGCTCTGGAAAAAAATCCAGTCCGACCTAGGGAATTGGAGGAGCGCCAACCTCTCCTTCATGGGCAAGATAGCAGCTGTTAAGATGAACATCCTCCCTCGGCTGCTATACTTGTTCCAAAACATCCCTGTCCTCAGGTCAAGTGCTGTCTTCGCGGCTTGGAAAAAAGACATTCTCAGTTTTCTGTGGGATTCCAAGAAAGCCAGAATCAAGTACGCGATCTTGATAGACAAAAAGGAAAAGGAGGGCCTGGGGCTCCCGGATCTGAGGCTGTATCATGACGCGTGTGGGCTGATCTTTGTGAAAGACTGGATCGCTCTAGCTAGAGAGGATGTCTTGGCACTGGAAGGATTTGATCTTAAAATGGGCTGGCATGGATACCTGTGGTATGGGGGCACAAGATCGGACCCCACATTTAGGAAACACCCTCTGAGAGCAGCGCTCATGCAGATATGGGAGAGATACAAGGAGAGGTTCTTCGTGAAGACCCCCCTTTGGGTTTCTCCCATGGAAGCACATCAAAAAAGTATCTTGGGATGGAAGGTATGGCCAAGATACGAAGAGCTCACCACTAAAGTGGCGGGGAGGAGATGCCTTAAATCGCTAGCCCAATTGCAAAGCCGATATGAACGGCTCACATGGCTACAATACCTCCACGTCAGGTCATGGTACAAAAAGGATGAACAGGTCGGGTTTGAGGAGCAGGAGACTTTCTGGAAGGCCTTTCTCTGAAAAGAACGAAAACTGGTCACGAGCTTACCAAAAGTTGTTGGAATGGGCCACGGAGACCGAAACGGTAAAAGTCTGTATGGTCAAATGGGCACAGAATATAGGACGCCCCATCAGCCTATACGAATGGGAAAGATCTGGAGGAAACAGCTGAAGATCACCTACGCCACAGATCTAACAGAAAACTGGTATAAGCTGTTTTACCGGTGGTATATGACACCACAGAAGCTGGGGGTGATGTACAAAGAGGCGAAATCGACCTGCTGGAAGTGTGGGAGGCACCCTGGAACTTTCTTCCATATGTGGTGGACCTGCACAGAAGCCACAGCCTATTGGAAAGACATCCACAATGGCATCCAGAAAGTTCTTGACATCGCATTGGAAAGGATACCGGAAAGCTACCTGCTGGGTTTGCTGTCAGAAGAGGAATTGCGGGAAGAGAACTCGGGCACGCCTGTTTGTATACCTGACTACGGCGGCAAGGATGGTTTACGCGAGGAGCTGGAAGGCTAAAAACGCACCACGCCTCGAGGACTGGGAAGCCAAAGTATGGGACGTCATGAGTATGGACAGGCTCTCTTATTATATGAGTGAGACGGCAGGCGGAACTATAAAAAGACGGACTGGTCACCATTCCTGACATATATGAAGACCCGGAGGACCCGACATCCTCAAAGACATGAAATCTTCTAAAGGGCAACACTCACCACTCGGAACCAGAGACATTGGCCCTTTGCTCCCAAGACACTTGACAGAGAGGAAAGAGACTAACAAAGACAAACCGGACTATGCCTCCAAAGAGGTCAATTGGCCCCCTCTACACCTACTGCTGAAGATGTAACACCCCTCACCCCCTTTTTCTCCCCTCCACAAAGACTGCGCAAATGAGACTATATAGTAGTGCCGGAAGCCTACAAATATTGTCCCCCCTTTTCCTCACCCCACCCGATACTACCACCCCCCTCCCTCCTTTAGTCTGCCCCCTCACCCCATCACCCCGAACCAAACCCCCCAGCCCCTCTCTGTCGCCCCTAAACACATAGGAACCCTTTTGGTAGAAAAGGCTGAAGATCTCTCTGCCTGTCCTTCTCTTCCTTTTTGGTGTAGGTGAACTACAACTGCGAGTCTCTCCTCTTGACTGACTATTATTCCTGAAGAAGGCAAGGCCCAAGGTGACCTGAGTGACCAGGGAGACCCCGGAGTGCTGCTCCCACCTCGCCAGGACGAGTCTCTCCTCTTGACTGACCTTCCCAGACACTCCTCTCTCCGAGAGTGGCCGTTAGCCCCGCCCCTTTCCTGCTGCCGCCTGGAGAGCTGTGTCGCTATGGCAACGCCTGGGCCTCAGGCCTAGTCCCTCCAGTCAGCCAAGGCTTCTCTCTCTCCCAACCTCCATCCACAGGCCTCAGACCCACGTGATGACCACTAGGCGTTTCGTGACAGGCCCCAATCCACTGAGAGTCCAGGCCTGGGCCCACTCCGGCCCTCCCTCTTCAGCCCTTTGAAGAAAGAAAGAAAGAAAGAAAGAAGGAATGGGATGAAGACTCACCGGAAGGAGGAGAAGAGACAGGCTGCAAAGAGGAGGAAGAGGCCAAAGGGGCCAACTCTTCTCTTCTGTCCCAGCCAGGCAAGGAAGGGCGAAGGGCAGGGAGTCTGGACCCAGAGTGAGAGGATTTGAAATGGTGGGCTGACTGGAGAGAGAGATGTGTCAGCAGCCGATTGGCTGAGTGTGCCAGGGGCCAGGGTTCTGATTGGCTGCTGCCTCTGGCTGGTTGCTGAGGCCAAGAGTTCCAACTGCCGTTCTGCCCTTTGTGAGGAAACATGGCTGGCTGCCCAGTTCCCTTCTTTATTTCTAATGGGAATTAAAATACAAGGAAGTTTTCAATCTGAAGTTGTGTCTGCCGCCATTATTTATGTATTTAAGTGGTTTCCTTGATCAGACAGCGGCTGCTATAACACAAAAAGTCTTTGCTTCACGTTCACAAAAGAGGGGCCTTGCCTCATCGCCCTCAAAGCCGTGTTCAATTTGCCTGAACACGTAACATTGAACAACTACTCTGCCTTGATCCAACCACACCTGGAATAATACTGTGTCCAGTTCTGGGCACCGCCATTGAAGGGAGATGTCGACAAACTGGAATATGTCCAGAGGAGGGGGGCTGAAAGGATCAAGGGTCTGGAGCACAAGCCCCATGAGGAGCGGCTTAAAGAGCTGGGCATGTTTAGCCTGCAGAAGAAAAGGCTGAGAGGAAATATGATAGCCATGTATAAATATGTGAGAGGAAGTCATAGGGAGGAGGGAGCACGCTTGTTTTCTGCTGCCCGGGAGACTAGGACGCAGAACAGTGGCTTCAAACTACAAGAAAGGAGATCCCGCCTGAACATGAGGCGGTGCATGCGCCTTCCTTTCTTCTTCAGGCTAAACATGCCCAGTTCTTTACGCCGCTCCTCATGGTGCTTGTTCTCCAGACCCTTGGACATTTTAGTTGCCCTCCTCTGGACACATCCCAGCCGAGAGGCAACATCTCCCTTCAATTGTGGTGCTCAGAATTGGGCACAATATCCCAGGTAAAGCGGTCTAACCAAGGCGGAAGAGAGCATGGGGAGCATGACTTCCCTCGACCGAGGCACTAGGCTCCTCTTGATGTAGGCCAAAACCCCATTGGCTTTATTTTGCCGCCGCATCCCATTCCTGGCTTTCACTGGAGCCTCTGCTTCTCCCTCCCGGCCTCACCTGGCCTCCCATTGAGCTCCCATTCAGTCCCAACACCCATTTTGAAGGAACAAGAACTGAATACGCAAAACTAGGGAAACAACAGAAGAAGCCAATAACAGAAAATTGGATTACAAACGTTTTTGAAAAAATGGCCAAAATGGACAAATTAATTTTAGCTGCACAACAAAGAAATACACAGAAGCAGAGCCAGGTGATGCTGGGCCCTCCTTCCACTTGGGCTTATGCTTCCCCAACCTCCAGGCCCACCCGGCCTCCCATTGAGCAGCTCCCACCCAGTCCCAACCCACGCTGGATTCCCCCCCCCCCCCCCACCTGTGATTCCTTCAGCCGGTGCCTCCTGATCCACGGCCTTTCTAGTGAAGAAGAGCCAAGAGACTTTGAAACAAGAGACACAAATCAATACAACGACTGAAGTAAAATATTTGGAAATCCAGATGACAAACAGAGACTCTGAATCCTTTAAAAAACTTTTTAGAGGGAAAGAGGAGCCAGGCAGGCAGGCGAGGCGTGGGTGGGTGGGCCAGGCCAGGGAAAGCCATGCCCCCTCTCTCTCTCTTGCCTGCTGGCCTCTCCCCTCCTCCGAAGGATCCCCCGGTGGCTCTGTTCCACAAAAAGAGCCATGGCTAGAAAAACTCTATGAGATAAAGGGATGTGGACAGAATGACAGACTTCCTGAGGAGAAATACAGGGAGACCAAACAAGCAAACAGATTGGAAACTACTTGAGGACTAGAAGAAAGTGAACTAAATCCCCAAGAATATCACCCAAGTCAAAAATTAAAAACAAGAGGGAAGACTGACTGTAATGGAAAGGGAGAACTATACAAATAACAAAATATAAACAAGCAAATAGACAAAAACCTCAAAGACACACTCCCTAAAAAGGGAGAGAATATAGAAGGAAAATACTTATTCCAGCAAAAGAAGAATGGAAGTCAACCTGTACTATATCTATCTATCTCTATCTATTCCTTCTTCCTTCCTTGTTGTTCCTTCCTTGGTTTTCCTTCCTATTGTTTTCTTTTGTTTTTTTAAAGTTTTGTGAGTTTTTTGTTTTGTGTTTTTTCTTTTAAATATATTTTCTTCTTCTTCTCTCTCGTGTTTGATCTCCTTGTTGTGTGCCCTTCCCTACACCCCTCCCTTACCAACATCCCCACCCCGAAACCTCCATATAACCCCACCTATTCCCCCCCACTTTCCTTTAAGATTCTTGTCTACACTGTATTTGAAAATACCAATAAACATCATTTTAAAAACCCATAACGTGATCTCTGCAGTTTTGCTTCTGTTATGAATCGTAATGCTCATCAAACCCTTCCGGTATTTCCTGTTGGTCCTGGGAGTCCTGCGTGCCAAGTTTGGTCCAATCCCATTGTTGGTGGAGTTCAGAATGCTCTTGGATTGTAGGCGAACTATAAATCCCAGCAACTACAACTCCCAAATGACGAAATCAATCCCCTCCCAACCCCACCAGTATTCCAATGTGGACGTATTGGGTGTTTGTGCCAAATGTGGTCCAGTGAATGAAAATACCTCCTGCCTCTCAGAGATTGACACGACGATCCAGAACAGGAGCAAAATGACAGTTATGAAGCAGCAACAAAAATAATAATGTGATGGTTGGGGGTCACCACCACATGAGGAAAGGGATGAAGGGGTCACGGCATGAGGAGGGTGAGAGACCCTGTCCTAGATTGTTCCTTCCTCAGAGTTAAATACTCCTTTTATTCCTGAAGAAGGCAAGGCCCAAGATGACCAGAGTGACCAGGGAGACCCCGGAGTGCTGCTCCCACCTCGCCAGGAGGAGTCTCTCCTCTGAACTGACCCTTGGCAGGAACCTTCCCAGACTGGCCGTTAGCCACGCCCCTTTCCCGCTGCCGCCTGGAGAGCTGTGTCGCTATGGCAACGCCTGGGCCTCAGGCCTAGTCCCTCCAGTCAGCCAAGGCTTCTCTCTCCCAACCTCCATCCACAGGCCTCAGACCCACGTGATGACCACTAGGCCTTTCGTGACAGCCCCCAATCCACTGAGTCCAGGCCTGGGCCCACTCCGGCCCTCCCTCTCTGGGAAGAGCCATTGTGACTCTGGAAGGAGGGGAAAGGGCCTCCCTCTCTCCCCCCAAAGCCCTGGAACCAAAGGACTGAAGGTGAAGGCAGAGAGACAGCCATGGAAGAAGTCTTCTGTCTTCATAGGAAAGTCAGCCAGACCTCTTCTCTCCCGGCCAAACCCTGGCTCCCCAAGCCCACTGGACATGGAGGGGAACCAGCCTGCTATCCAGGCAGCAGGGCAGAAAAGGAATGCTTCAGCCCCCCCCCGGCTTTTTAGTGGGGAGTAAAAAACCAAGCCCCTGATTTATTTATTTCAGAGCCAGGCAATGCCGGGCCCTCCTTCCACTGGGGCCTCTGCTTCTCCAGCCTCCAGGCCCACCTGGCCTCCCCTGGCCTCCCATTGAGCTCCCATTCAGCCCCAACCCACACTTCCCCCCCGTGATTCCCAGCTGGTGCCTCAGGATCCATCAGCTGGTGAAGAAGAACCCAGAGGCTTTGAAACAAGAGGCAAAAATCACATTAGTAAAATATTTGGAAATCCAGATGACAAACAGAAACTGGATTATGTAATAACTTAAGGATGGTGAAAGAAGACCCAGGCAAGCAGGTGAGTGGGAGGGCCGGGGAAAGCCATGGGCCCTCTGCCGACCCCTCTCTCTCTCCTCCAAAGGATCTCCTGGTTGGAAAAGGGACAACCTCTCGGTCCATTGTGCTGACCCCCCATCCCACGTGCACCAGGCCCCCTTTTCTCCAGGGCGCACGTGGCTCAAGACAAAAACAACAGAGGACTAATTATGTGAAGCTATCACACTAAATGCAGTGGCACAGCATACTTCATAAGTTAAACCAAGTGAATACAATCTGCTAGACAGTATCTAAAAGGTTCAGTTCCAAAGTAAAGTAACAGGTACTGCCTGTGCTGTATCCCAGAACCCGTGGGCAGAAGTCTATGCTATGTCTATACACACTGTATTGCAGCTAGATAGCCAATACTAAATAAATGCATATACTCAATTTGAACAATTTAACACCCCATCCAATGTATAGTCCAAACAACTAAAAGAATATGAAAAAATTGTTGTGGCAACCTGGGTGTTTCAAGCGACGGTATATCACGGCAGGTTGCCACTACAATTTTTTCATATTCTTTTAGTTGTTTGGACTATACATTGGATGGGGTGTTAAATTGAGTAGATGCAGCACGTTGAATTTCGTTTAGCATTGCCTATCTAGCTGCAATACAGTGTGTTTAGACATAGCATAGATTACTTGGGTCTGCGCACTGCGGGCACTTCTCCGCAACGTGACATACCGTCATTTGAAAAACCCAGGTTGCTACAACAGTTGAATTTCGTTTAGCATTGGCTATCTAGCTGCATATTCTTTTAGCAGTACCTGTTATTTTCACTTGGTTTAACTTATGAAGGGTGCTGTGCCGCTACATTTAGTGTGATAAGTTTACTGTTGTTTTTGTGTTGTTTGGTAAGGTTGCCCAGTGTTCTTTGGCATGTGGCTCAAGGCCAGGCTCCATCTCCTTTCAAGGAGGAGAGCTTAGAAAGTTGTTGCTTTCCTTGTTCCCAGTCAGTGTGTGTGTCTCCGCGTGTGTGAGGAAGCCAACCTGGGAGGGAATGAGGCCTGGGCCCACTCCGGCCCTCCCTCCGGGTGTTTTGGGCTTCAGCCCCTCTTCGGTCCTTTTGAGAAGGAATGGGAAGAAGACTCTATGGAAGGAGTCCTTTTTACTTTTTGTGTCCTGTTTTTATTGCTGTGCCCTCCCCCCCTTGTTGTTTTTTGCCTTTTTCTTTTCAAATTTTCATACTTTCTTAACCACATTGTTCACCCACTTTCTATGTAAAAACAAACCAAAACAATTGCCCGACCTTTCAGGAGCCTTAAACATTGTAGACCACTATATCCTTCTGGGACGCCTGGCGGGAAGGGGTCTTGGGGGCCCTGTCCTGCCGTGGCTCTGCTCCTTTTTAGAGAACCGATCTCAGAAGGTGTTGTTGTCGGACGCTTGCTTGGCCTCGCAGCCATTGCCTTGTGGGGTCCCGCAGGGATCAGTACTGTCTCTCATGTTGTTAAACATCTACATGAAGCCGTTCATACCTTCTCCCAGTCAGGGACACCAGGTTTACAGGAGATAAAATAGATATAGCTTTTTTTAACAAAAAAAGCTCTGTGTGGAGAGCAGAGAGAATGCGTGCATGGCAAGAGAAGGGGGAGGGGGAGGCACAAAGAAGCAGTGCATGCGCCTACCTTTCTCTTCCTCGCACCATGCACGCACCCTCTCCGATTTCAATACAGCAACCCTGCTGGAGGGTGCATGCACGGCAATAGTAGGGGGAAGGAGGTGTGCTCCTCCTTCTATGTTATGTCCGTGTGCAAGCACACCTCCGTTCCTCCTTCTTTTGCCACACACACGGTAACTTTTCCAAGTCGGCTTTTATACTACGTGGGGGTGACATGAGAAATACATATTAAAGGAGCAGAAGAGTTGTTAATTGCCTGGAAAGGCACCCACGTGTGGCAAGAGGTGAGGGTCCTGGCGGAAAGAAAGGGAATTAAAGAAGGGCTTTTTTCAGCCCCACGCCTTCCCGCCAAGACCCTCACCTGAGCATATGCCGAGGGGAGCTTTCTCACCCTAAAAAGGGGCTGAAACACTCGGCTTATACTCGAGTATATGTGGTATTTTTTTAATAAGTGGCGTAAGAATCGTATTTAACCCTCTCTTGGTCTACTGTTGAGGACGCTCAATACAACTATTTCAGATTCGATCAACAATTCTATATCCAGAAAGGGGGCGTGGCCATGGGGTCCCCGGCCGCACCCACCATTGCGAACTTATTCGTGAGATCACTAGAGGATCGTTATCTTCATTCCCAGGCGGCATCCGGAACAACGGCCACCAACATTCTACATTGGTGGAGATACATTGATGACGTCCTGCTCCTACTCAAACCGGACACCCGTCACAGTGATTGTGACCATTGGCTGGACTCTTGGCACCCCAACATTAAATTCACCACCGTGTATAATAATGTGGAAGTGAATTTCCTGGATATAACCATCTTTAAACACAAGGATGGCTTGGGAGTGAAACCATTCACGAAACCCATTGCAAAGAATTCTCTATTGCACTATGGAAGTTTTCATCCATCACCACTGAAGAACAATCTTCCATATTCACAACTTATTCGGATAAAGCGGAATTCTACTTCCAATAGGGACTACGAGACACAAGCCACTGTTCTGATGGAGAACTTCAGGAAGAGAGGTTACCCCCTCGACCTGATTGCCTGTGCCAAACACAAAGCTGATGCTACATCACGAGAGGATCTCCTCAAATATAAAACAAAAACCACACCAGATAGGCTAATTTGGCCTCTCAAATTCACTCCTCAAAGCAAACAAATACTCAATGTGGTCAAACGTCATTGTCCCCTTGGCCGATGTTGCAGGATTGGATAAACCACCGATGCCAGCATTTAAACGCACCACCAACATTGGGGATTGGCTCACCCACTCAGACTTGGGGGCCAAGAGGAAGACCACCAGCAGCTTTCAAGCTGGGACTTTCAAGTGTGGACATTGCATTTGCTGTGACTTTGTGAGCCCATTGAAGCAGATTCAAATCCCTGGCACGCCAAAGACCATTAAACTCCATCAGTTCTGCACATGTGCCACGGAAAGATGTGTGTACCTCCTTTTTTGCTCGTGCCCCCTTCTTTATGTGGGGGTTACCAAACGCCAGCTGAGGGCGAGGATTAGGGAACACAGACTGAAAATCCTCTCTGGCAATGAAGATGTATACTTATATAGACACTTCAAAGAAGTTCACAAATCCATTCCGGATTTCAAGTTCGTTGGATTAGAAAAAGTGGAGATGCAACCCCACATGGACCTACAATCCACCTTACTCAAAACTGAATTGAAACATATTGTACAATGTGCCTGTGAGCAACCTTTTGGGTTAAATGAGCCTGTCAGTTTAAATGCTTTACTGAACTAAACTACTGCACCTAGACCCACCCGCTGGGGCTCCAGCTGTGTCCCATCTGCCTGTTAGGATAAAGCCTCCAGGGAGGCCTTAGTCTGGACCAGATCTTCGGTCATTGCGCCATTTGGCCCATTATTTTCCTTTACCGCATTGGTGGCTTTCTCCCATTGGGGGGACCTGAAAACAACATTTGGTAAGCCTTTCTTCTCCTACCCTGCCTATCGACCCACCTATGTTTCTATAGAGGTTTTATATTGTGTTTATTTTATGTACAGTTGTGTATATTCCCGGTTGTGGATCGTCCTGAGGAAGCACCCGAAACGGGAAAGATCTCGATACTTCATCCCGTCGACGACACACCTCCTCCACTTTGGATTTATTTTTCACTTGGGAACCTCTCTACGCCGCATTGGCCAGGCCGTTTGCAACGCTCACGAGCATCCTTGTTTACAGAGCATCGCGCTCCGGCCCCCACCTTTGGGAGGCGGAGACACGTCCGCCCGACGCGCTTGCTTGCTGCGCTCTTGCCCGGAGTTCCGGGTTTGACGGCTATTCAGCCACAGGTCACACGGGGGGCTTGTTTATTTTTATTTTTACTGCCAGGACCCATTTAGTGTCTTGAAGCACCATTGACTACATTGCTGGGAACCCCAGTATTGCCTTTTTGTATTTTGTTATGATATACATGGGGGGATGTTTGCATGCAGCGGCCGCTGATTTCTCTTAAAGTGAGAGGATTGCACCCTATTATTTGTTGATGTTTGGATACTCATGTATCACAATGCTGATGTTTATAATACAATATTGATTTATGTTTGACTTCTCATCGCATTGCCTCTTTGTTCTCATACTTACTGATTGACAGGGGGTTCGACTGTATTGTACACGTATTTAGCAATTAATACTCAATATGCCCAAATATGAACAGGAGAAGGAAGGAAGGAGGGGAAGAAGAGAAGGATGGAGGGAGGAAAGGGAGGAGGGAAAGTGAGAAGGAAGAAAAGATAAAAGGGTGGCAGGAAAGAAAGAAAGGTGAAAGAGGGGCAAGGAGGGGAGAACAGTTGAAAGGAAGGACGAAAGGGTGGATGGATGGGTGGAAGGAAGGAAGGAAGGAGAAAGAGAGGAGGAAGAAGGGAGGGAGGAGGGAAGGGGAGGAGGAAAGGGTGGATGGATGGAAGGAAAGAAGCTGAAAGAGAGGGAGGGAGGAAAGAAGGAAGGAAGAAAAGAGGAACGAGTGGAAGGAAAGGAAGGGAGGAAGGAGAAAGAGAGGGAAGGGGGAGGAAACAGGGCCGGGCGGCAGTTGGGGCTCCTGAGGGGGCAGCGGAGGAGGCGGGAGCCAAGCCTTCACGGGCGGCGAGGCCTTCACGGGCATGGCCAGGCCTTAGCGAACTGGGCCAGGCCGCCGCGGCCAGGCCTCCGCGGCGCAGCCAAACCTTTGCAGCTGCGGCTGGGTCTTGCGGCCGCCAACCCTCCGCTGCCGGGCGCGAGTGCGCCTGCGCCGGCGAGAGTGCGCCGACGCCGACGCCAGTGCGCCAGTGCACCTGCGCCGGCGAGTGTGCCTGCGCCCGACGCCAGTGCGCCAGCGAGTGTGCCTGCGCCAGCGCAGGTGTGACTGCGCCGGCGCGGCGCCGATGGCAGGGGAGGAGAGAGTAGGAGGGAGCCTGCTCCTCCTCCCTGCCCCGCCCCGCCCCACAACCCCCCTGCCCGAAAAAAAAAAAAAATAAAAAAACAGCTGATTTCTTTTTTTTAAAGGGTAGGGGGCCATAGGGAAGGTACTGGGGGGCCGTATACGGCCCGCGGGCCGCCAGTTGGACAGCCCTGCTCTGGAGGATTGTCACAAAGAGCCGGATTTCTGCTGCTCCAAGAACAGGACCCCACCTTAGGGATTTAAACGACAAGAAGTTCTGAGGCAGAACTTCTCAAAGGGTTCTGTTTGAAATCAGGTATTTACTGCAACAGCAGAACCCTAAGAGCTGTTGGGAATATCCCACTTTGTGTCCCTCGACTGTAGAGGATTCTGTGCCCTTTATTTTCTTCTAAAAATTTACCTCCTGAGATGTGTAGTTTGTATGAGAGGCATTCAGAGACGTTTGCTTGGTATGAAGAAATAAAGATGTTTATTTATTTATTCTCAACAGGCACAAAAGCTTAATGGTTTCGGTAAAACTTGTACAAAGCGTTATGGTTTCAGAAGTAGTTCAGTGCTTGAGTTACAGGTTCCAGTGAAAACCTGAGAAACTTTTAGTCCTCTATTAAACAGTTCCCTCAATACAAACAGCCCAAACTCCAGGGTCTGTTCAAACGAATAGTTCCTCCTTGAAGTAACTATTATATAACATAACCGAAATAAACATGAACAAAACAAAAGAAAAACTGAACAAGAGTTCAAAACCATGAAGAAAAATGTTGTTTCAGAGATCAGTCGAAAGTCAAGTCAAACCCAACTTAAAGCCAAGGGAACCACACATGTTTATTGGGAAACGCTGAAGGTTTAGTCTACTGCACCAGAATGTTCAGAACCTGCCATTTCCCTGTTGCGACACATTTTATTAGTTTTCTTCCAGGACTTTGAATGATTTCTGTCCTGTAAGTTCCCTCTGATGGTTCAACAAGTATGAACCCCGATAAAATCATTTCCACATGCCTGACATTTGTCTTTTTTACCTGTGTGAATTCTGTGGTGCTTCTTAAGGGATAAACTGCGAGTAAAACATTTCCCACAATCCATGCATTGGTATGGCTTCTCTCCTGTGTGGAGTCTTTTGTGCCTCACCAAGTGTGAACTGTGAGCAAAACATTTTTCACACACCTGGCATTGGTATGGCTTCTCCTGTGTGGAGTCTTTTGTGCCTCACCAAATGTGAACTGCGAGCAAAACATTTCCCACACTCCTGGCATTGGTATGGCTTCTCTCCTGTGTGGAGTCTTTTGTGGGTAACCAAGGCTGAACTCACAGCAAAACATTTCCACACTCCTGGCATTGGTATGGCTTCTCTCCTGTGTGGAGTCTTTTGTGCCTCGCCAAGGCTGAACTCTGAGCAAAATATTTCCCACACTCCTGGCATTGGTATGGCTTCTCTCCTGTGTGGAGTCTTTTGTGCCTCGCCAAGGCTGAACTCTGAGCAAAACATTTCCCACACTCCTGGCATTGGTATGGCTTCTCTCCTGTGTGGAGTCTTTGTGACTCACCAAGGCTGAACTCACAGCAAAACATTTCCCACACTCCTGGCATTGGTGTGGCTTCTCTCCTGTGTGGAGTCTTTTGTGCCTCACCAAGGCTGAACTCTGAGCAAAATATTTCCCACACTCCTGGCATTGGTATGGCTTCTCTCCTGTGTGGAGTCTTTTGTGCCTCGCCAAGATTGAACTCTGAGCAAAACATTTCAGAGGAGGGGGCCTGAAAGGATCAAGGTCCTGGAGCACAAGCCCTATGAGGAACGGCTTAAAGAGCTGGGCATATTCCGCCTGCAGAACAAAAACCGGAGAGGAAATACGATAGCCGTGTGTAAATATGTGAGAGGAAGTCATAGGGAGGAGGGAGCACGCTTGTTTTCTGCTGCCCTGGAGACTAGGACGCAGAACAGTGCCTTCAAACTACAAGAAAGGAGATACTGCCTGAACATGAGGCGGTGTATGCGCCTCCCTTTCTTCTTCAGGCCAAACATGCCCAGGTCTTTACGCCGCTCCTCATGGGGCTTGTTCTCCAGACCCTTGGACATCCCGGCTTAGAGTCAACATCTCCCTTTAATTGTGGTGCTCCGAATTGGGCACAATATCCCAGGTAAAGTGGTCTAACCAAGGCAGAAGAGAGCATGGGGAGCATGACTTCCCTCGACCGAGGCACCCAGCTCCTCTTGATGAAGGCCAAAATCCCATTGGCTTTTTTTTTTGCTGCTGCATCAAATTCCTGGCTTTCCCTGGAGCCTCTGCTTCTCCCTCCCGGCCTCACCTGGCCTCCCATTGAGCTCCCATTCAGTCCCGACACCCGTTTTGAAGGAACAAGAACTGAATACGCAAAACTATGGAAACAACAGAAGAAGCCAATAACAGAAAATTGGATTACAAACGTTTTTGAAATGGCCAAAATGGACAAATTAATTTTAGCTGCACGACAAAGAAAGACACAGAAGCAGAGCCAGGTGATGCCGGGCCCTCCTTCCACTTGGCCATAAACTTCTTCGGCCTCCCATTGAGCAGCTCCCACCCAGTCCCAACCCGCGCTGGATCCCCCCACCCCCACTTGTGATTCCTTCAGCCGGTGCCTCCTGATCCACGGCCTTTCTAGTGAAAAAGAGCCAAGAGGCTTTGAAACAAGAGACACAAATCAATACAATGACTGAAGTAAAATATTTGGAAATCCAGATAACAGAGACCAGGGGCGGTCCTACAAGATAGGCCAAGTAGGCGGCCACCTAGGGCGCCATCTGGGAAGGGGGCGCCATCCTGGCCGCATGGGGCGCCATCCTGGCCCTGCCGATGTTCCTCAGACAGTGCTGCAGCTGCCTGCTTTTTGACCCCGGCCTTTTGCGCTCCGACGCCGCTTCTGGGCACGCGTGGAGGTTTTCACGCAGGCGCAGTTGCTCTGGAGCTGAAGTTGAGCACAGGAGCAACTGCACATGCGCGAAAACCTCTGCGCATGCCCAGTAGCTCCCTTGCGCAGAAGCCTGTAAGCAAAGCACTCCCTATCGGGCAGGCAGGGAGTGCTTCCCCTCTCCCTTTGTCTCCGCCGCGCGCGCGCGTTTGCAGGGAAGGAGAAAAGAATCAGTGAAGGAATGAATGAAGGGCTTTCCTCCTCCTCCTCCTCTGTGACCTCTTCTCTCCCTCCTTCCTTTCTTCGGCTCTATTTCTGTCTAGGCCTGAGGAGCCTGAGGCTATGAGGAGTTGTAGGAGTTGGAGTCCAAAACACCTAGAAGGAGGGAGGGCGGGCCCAAGTTTGCCCAGGCTGCGCTGCCTGTATTCGACCTCATTTGAACATTTTGGCTGTTTTTCTATTTACATTTACATTGGGATCCTAATTTTGGACTTATGGGAGACGCCTATGGATTATGAGACGGGTGGTAGGCAATAGATTCTGATTTTGATGCATTTACATTGCGTTTCTTGTTGATTATTATACAGTTCTGCTTGAAATTTGTCATACAATATAATACAAATACAATGTAACAATAGAATGATGATATATTTTATATTACATGTAATATTATAAACAATATTGCAGTATAGTGGTATTGTACAAAATACTAATATATAATATTTTATTTTACTTTATTTTGGGTTATTTGAGTTTTATAGGAGTAATGAAAATATTTAGTAGAGGATAATTTTATTTAAATAAATAATTTTAACAGAGACTGAATCCTTTAAAAAAAACTTTTAGAGGGAAAGAGGAGCCAGGCAGGCAGGCGAGTGGGTGGGTGGGCCAGGGAAAGCCATGCCCCCCCCTCTCTCTGCTTGCCTGCCGGCCTCTCCCTCCTCCGAAGGATCCCCTGGTGTCTCTGTTCCACAAAAAGAGCCATGGCTAGAAAAACTATGAGAAAAGGGATGTGGACAGAATGACAGACTTCCCGAGGAGAAATACAAGGAGACCAAACAAGCAAACAGATTGCAAACTACTTGAGGACTAGAAGAAAGTGAACTAAATCCCCAAGAATATCACCCAAGTCAAAAATTAAAAACAAGAGGGAAGACTGACTGTAATGGAAAGGGAGAACTATACAAATAACAAAATATAAACAAGCAAATAGACAAAAACCTCAAAGACACACTCCCTACAAAGGGAGAGAATAGAGAAGAAAAATACTTATTCCACCAAAAGAAGAATGGAAGTCAACCTGTACTATATCTATCTATCTATCTATCTTCCTTCCTTCCTTCCTTCCTTCCTTCCTTCCTTCCTTCCTTCCTTCCTTCCTTCCTTCCTTCCTTCCTTCCTTTGTTGTTGTTGGTTTGCTATTTCTTTTTTTAAAAGTTTTGTGGGTTTTTTGTTTTGTGTTTTTTCTTTTAAATACATTTGTCTTCTCCTCCTCCTCTCATGTTTGATCTCCTTGTTGTGTGCCCTTCCCTACACCCCTCCCTTACCAACATCCCCACCCCCGAAACCTCCATATAACCCCACCTATCCCCCCCCCCACTTTCCTTTAAGATTCTTGTCTACACTGTATTTGAAAATACCAATAAACATCATTTTAAAAACCCATAACGTGATCTCTGCAGTTTTGCTTCTGTTATGAATCGTAATGCTCCTCAAACCCTTCCAGTATTTCCTGTTGGTCCTGGGAGTCCTGCGTGCCAAGTTTGGTCCAATCCCATCGTTGGTGGAGTTCAGAATGCTCTTGGATTGTAGGCGAACTATAAATCCCAGCAACTACAACTCCCAAATGACGAAATCAATCCCCTCCCAACCCCACCAGTATTCCAATGTGGACGTATTGGGTGTTTGTGCCAAATGTGGTCCAGTGAATGAAAATACCTCCTGCCTCTCAGAGATTGACACGACGATCCAGAACAGGAGCAAAATGACAGTTATGAAGCAGCAACAAAAAATAATGTGATGGTTGGGGGTCACCACCACATGAGGAAAGGGATTAAGGGGTCACGGCATGAGGAGGGTGAGAGACCCTGTCCTAGATTGTTCCTTCCTCAGAGTTAAATACTCCTTTTATTCCTGAAGAAGGCAAGGCCCAAGATGACCAGAGTGACCAGGGAGACCCCGAGTGCTGCTCCCACCTCGCCAGGAGGAGTCTCTCCTCTGAACTGACCCTTGGCAGGAACCTTCCCAGAGTGGCCGTTAGCCCGCCCCTTTCCTGCTGCCGCCTGGAGAGCTGTGTCGCTATGGCAACGCCTGGGCCTCAGGCCTAGTCCCTCCAGTCAGCCAAGGCTTCTCTCTCTCCCAACCTCCATCCACAGGCCTCAGACCCACGTGATGACCACTAGGCCTTTCGTGACAGCCCCCAATCCACTGAGTCCAGGCCTGGGCCCACTCCGGCCCTCCCTCTCTGGGAAGAGCCATTGTGACTCTGGAAGGAGGAGGAAAGGGCCTCTCCCCCCAAAGCCCTGGAACCAAAGGACTGAAGGTGAAGGCAGAGAGACAGCCATGGAAGAAGTCTTCTGTCTTCATAGGAGAGTCAGCCAGACCTCTTCTCTCCCGGCCAAACCCTGGCTCCCCAAGCCCACTGGACATGGAAGGGAACCAGCCTGCTATCCAGGGAGCAGGGCAGAAAAGGAATGCTTCAGCCCCCCCGGCTTTTTAGTGGGGAGTCAAAAATCAAGCCCCTGGTTTATTTATTTCAGAGCCAGGCAATGCCGGGCCCTCCTTCCACTGGGGCCTCTGCTTCTCCAGCCTCCAGGCCCACCTGGCCTCCCCTGGCCTCCCATTGAGCTCCCATTCAGCCCCAACCCACACTTCATCCCCCCTTGTGATGCCTTCAGCTGGTGAAGAAGAACCCAGAGGCTTTGAAACAAGAGGCAAAAATCACATTAGTAAAATATTTGGAAATCCAGATGACAAACAGAAACTGGATTATGTAATAACTTAAGGATGGTGAAAGAAGACCCAGGCAAGCAGGTGAGTGGGAGGGCCGGGGAAAGCCACTGACCCTCTCCTCCAAAGGACCTCCGGGTTGGAAAAGGGACAACCTCTCGGTCCATTGTGCTGACCCCCAATCCCACGTGCACCAGGCCCCCTTTTCTCCAGGGCGCACGTGGCTCAAGACAAAAACAACAGAGGACTAATTATGTGAAGCTATCACACTAAATGCAGTGGCACAGCATACTTCATAAGTTAAACCAAGTGAATACAATCTGCTAGACAGTATCTAAAAGGTTCAGTTCCAAAGTAAAGTAACAGGTACTGCCTGTGCTGTATCCCAGAACCCGTGGGCAGAAGTCTATGCTATGTCTATACACACTGTATTGCAGCTAGATAGCCAATACTAAATAAATGCATATACTCAATTTGAACAACCCATCCAATGTATAGTCCAAACAACTAAAAGAATATGAAAAAATTGTTGTGGCAACCTGGGTGTTTCAAGCGACGGTACATCACGGCAGGTTGCCACTACAATTTTTTCATATTCTTTTAGTTGTTTGGACTATACATTGGATGGGGTGTTAAATTGAGTAGATGCAGCACGTTGAATTTCGTTTAGCATTGCCTATCTAGCTGCAATACAGTGTGTTTAGACATAGCATAGATTACTTGGGTCTGCGCACTGCTGGGCGTTTCTCCCGCAACGTGACATACCGTCATTTGAAAAACCCAGGTTGCTACAACAGTTGAATTTCGTTTAGCATTGGCTATCTAGCTGCATATTCTTTTAGCAGTACCTGTTATTTTCACTTGGTTTAACTTATGAAGGGTGCTGTGCCACTGCATTTAGTGTGATAAGTTTACTGTTGTTTTTGTGTTGTTTGGTAAGGTTGCCCAGTGTTCTTTGGCATGTGGCTCAAGGCCAGGCTCCATCTCCTTTCAAGGAGGAGAGCTTAGAAAGTTGTTGTTTTCCTTGTTCCCAGTCAGTGTGTGTGTCTCCGCGTGTGTGAGGAAGCCAACCTGGGAGGGAATGAGGCCTGGGCCCACTCCGGCCCTCCCTCCGGGTGTTTTGGGCTTCAGCCCCTCTTCGGTCCTTTTGAGAAGGAATGGGAAGAAGACTCTATGGAAGGAGTCCTTTTTACTTTTTGTGTCCTGTTTTTATTGCTGTGCCCTCCCCCCTCTTGTTTTTTGCCTTTTCTTTTCAAATTTTCATACTTTTCTTAACCACATTGTTCACCCACTTTCTATGTAAAAACAAACCAAAACAATTGCCCGACCTTTCAGGAGCCTTAAACATTGTAGACCACTATATCCTTCTGGGACGCCTGGCGGGAAGGGGTCTTGGGGGCCCTGTCCTGCCGTGGCTCTGCTCCTTTTTAGAGAACCGATCTCAGAAGGTGTTGTTGTCGGACGCTTGCTTGGCCTCGCAGCCATTGCCTTGTGGGGTCCCGCAGGGATCAGTACTGTCTCTCATGTTGTTAAACATCTACATGAAGCCGTTCATACCTTCTCCCAGTCAGGGACACCAGGTTTACAGGAGATAAAATAGATATAGCTTTTTTTAACAAAAAAAGCTCTGTGTGGAGAGCAGAGAGAATGCGCATGGCAAGAGAAGGGGAGGCACAAAGAAGCAGTGCACGCGCCTCCTTTCTCTTCCTCGCACCATGCACGCACCCTCTCCGATTTCAATACAGCAACACTGCTGGAGGGTGCATGCACGGCAATAGTAGGGGGAAGGAGGTGTGCTCCTCCTTCTATGTTATGTCCGTGTGCAAGCACACCTCCGTTCCTCCTTCTTTTGCCACACACACGGTAACTTTTCCAAGTCGGCTTTTATACTACGTGGTGGTGACATGAGAAATACATATTAAAGGAGCAGAATAGTTGTTAATTGCCTGGAAAGGCACCCAGCGTGTGGCAAGAGGTGAGGGTCCTGGCGTAAAGACAGGGAATTAAAGAAGGGCTTTTTTCAGCCCCACGCCTTCCCACCAGGACCCTCACCTGAGCATAAGCCGAGGGGAACTCTTTCACCCTAAAAAAAGGGCTGAAACACTTGGCTTATACTCGAGTATATGTGGTATGCTCTTTTTAATAAGTGGCATAAGAATCGTATTTAACCCTCTGGAGGATTGTCACAAAGAGCCGGCTTTCTGCTGCTCCAAGAACAGGACCCCACCTTAGGGATTTAAACGACAAGAAGGGGGACTCTACCAAATCTTAGGCAGAACTTCTCAAAGGGTTCTGTTTGAAATCAGGTATTTACTGCAACGGCAGAACCCTAAGAGCTGTTGGGAACATCCCACTTTGTGTCCCTCGACTGTAGAGGATTCTCCGCCCTTTATTTTCTTCTCAAAATTGAACACACGCTGCCACCAAATATAAAACTCTTCCACAAGCTCCCTCCTTAGATGTGTAGTTTGTATGAGAGGCATTCAGAGACTTTTGTTCGATATGAACAAAGAAAGATGATTATTTATTTATTCTGAACAGGCACAAAAGCTTAATGGTTTCGGTAATACTTGTACAAAGCGTTATGGTTTCAGAAGTAGTTCAGTGCTTGAGTTACAGGTTCCAGTCAAATCCTGAGAATTACCCACAAAAGCTTACCAGGGGAATGCCAGTCCAGACCCAAAGTCCAGAGAAGCAACAGAATGATCCAAAAACGTCCCAAGACAAACAATAACAAAAAAAAATCAAAAAACTGAACAAGACTTCAAAACCACGAAGAAAGTTGTCAAGCCAAACCCAAATGAAAGCCAAAGGAACCACACGTGGTCATCGGGAAACGTTGAAAGTTTAGTCTCCTGCACCAGAATGTCCAGAACCTGCCATTTTCCTGTTGCAAAACATTTTATTAGTTTTGTCCCAGCTCTTTAGATGATTTCTCTCCTGTAAGTTCCCTCTGATGGTTCAAAAAGTATGAACCCCGATAAAAACATTTCCCACACTCCTGGCATTAGTATGGCTTCTCTCCTGTGTGGAGTCTTTTGTGCCTCACTAAGTTTGAACTCTGAGTAAAACATTTCCCACACTCCTGGCATTGGTATGGCTTCTCTCCTGTGTGGAGTCTTTTGTGGCTCACCAAGGCTGAACTCTCAGCAAAAATTTCCCCCACACTCCTGGCATTGGTATGGCTTCTCTCCTGTGGGAGTCTTTTGTGCCTCACCAAGGCTGAACTGTGAGCAAAACATTTCCCACACTCCTGGCATTGGTATGGCTTCTCTCCTGTGTGGAGTCTTTTGTGGCTCACCAAGGCTGAACTCTGAGCAAAACATTTCCCACACTCCTGGCATTGGTATGGCTTCTCTCCTGTGTGGAGTCTTTTGTGCCTCGCCAAGGCTGAACTGTCTGCAAAAGATTTCCCACACTCCTGGCATTGGTATGGCTTCTCTCCTGTGTGGAGTCTTTTGTGCTTCACCAAGGCTGAACTGTCTGCAAAACATTTCCCACACTCCTGGCATTGGTATGGCTTCTCTCCTGTGTGGAGTCTTTTGTGCCTCACCAAGGCTGAACTCTCAGCAAAACATTTCCCACACTCCTGGCATTGGTATGGCTTCTCTCCTGTGTGGAGTCTTTTGTGCCTCACCAAGGCTGAACTCTCAGCAAAACATTTCCCACACTCCTGGCATTGGTATGGCTTCTCTCCTGTGTGGAGTCTTTTGTGCCTCACCAAGGCTGAACTGACAGCAAAACATTTCCCACACGCCTGGCATTGGCATTTGTGTGGCTTCTCTCCTGTGTGGAGTCTTTTGTGGCCAACCAAGTTTGAACTCTGATTTGCTGATATTTTCCATTTACAATGGCTTTTCCCAACACTGAGTGTCTTGTGAAGTTTGAGTCCCATATTTTGGGTAAAACACTGCCCACACACATTGCATTTGTAGGGCCTTTCTCTGGCAGAAGCTCCATCTTCTCTGTGGGTTTGCTGGCGTCTAGGGAGGCCCCCCTTGTGTCCCAAATGCTTCCTGTGTTTGGTGTTCCAGTTATCTGCTGTGAAGAAGGACAGAAACAGTGTGAGAACAGGCATTAAATAATATTGCAAATAATATATAATAATAAAATGTAGATTATATTATAAATATTTTATTATATATTACATTTTATTCTATATTATTAAATACTATTCTATAATATTGCATATTATGTATGCTATAGGGCAGGGGTGGGCAATTATTTTTTTCCAAGGGGCCATACGAGAGCCAAAAAATATGATGGAGGGCCGCACCTAAAGGCTGAACTACATTCTACATAATATCAATTGAATTTCTTTAATAATAATAAAAAGGCACTAAATTGCATTTTTGATATATTAATAAGACTGATAAGAGTATATGTTATGGGCAATGAAAAAGAGAGGTTGTCATAGGAAAAATGACATTTATTCACTCAAATTTTACAAAACAATGGTTAACAAAATGTGAACATTTGTATCATTTGTGATTCATTATACTAATGGTCATTTTCAGTCACATTTGCTTCAAAGCACATTTTGAGCTTCATTTATTCCTGGAAAGAATAAAAAACATGGCCTACATTTTGGGTTTAATCACCTCATTTGGTGCTATTATTCAGTTATTTTTTTCTCATTCCATGAGAGAAATCAAGTCTCTGGTGGTCTTTAACAAGTGCATCAAAGTCAGGTTGAATATCAGAGGTGGAGATGCGAAGCACCCCTGACAGATGGCCATCCAGCCTCTGTTTAAAAGCCCCCAAAGAAGGAACCTCCACCACACTCCAGGGCAGAGAGTTCCACTGCTGAACAACTCTCACAGTCAGGAAGTTCTTCCTAATGTTCAAGTGGAATCTCCTTTCTTGTAGTTTGAAGCCACGGTTCCATTGTGTCCTAGTCTCCAGGGCAGCAGAAAACAAGCCTGCTCACTCCTCCCTATGACTTCCCCTCACATATTTATCCATGGCCCTCATTATGTCTCCTCTCAGCCTTCTCTTCTTCATGCCCAGCTCTTTAAGCCGCTCCTCATAGGGCTTGTTCTCCAGACTCTTGAGAACAATTTATACATTATATAAATGTAATGTTCATTTGTGAGATTAACATAACTCAAAACCACTGGCCAAATTGCTGCCACAAGACACCTACTAACCCAAGGAGTGACCATCACTCAAAAAATTGATTGTGTCATTTGGGAGATGTAGTTGCTGGGAGTTATAATTCACCTGCAATCAAAGAGCATTCTCAACTCCACCAATGATGGAACTAACCCAAACGTGGCACACAGGACTCCATGACCAATAGAAAACACTAGAAGGGTTTGATGGGCATTGCCCTTGAGTTTGGGAGTTGTAGTTCAACATCCAGAGAGCACTGTGGACTCAAGCAATGTTGGATAAGGACCAAACTTGGCACAAATACTGAATATGCCCAAATGAGAACACTGGTGGAGTTTGGGGGGAAATAGAGCTTTGACAATTGGGAGTTGTAGTTCACCAACATCCAGAGAGCACTGTGGACCCAGGCAATGTTGGGTCAGGACCAAACTTGGCACAAATACTGAATATGCCCAAATGAGAACACTGGTGGAGTTTGGGGGGAAATAGAGCTTTGACAATTGGGAGTTGTAGTTCACCAACATCCAGAGAGCACTGTGGACCCAGGCAATGTTGGGTCAGGACCAAACTTGGCACAAATACTGAATATGCCCAAATGAGAACACTGGTGGAGTTTGGGGGAAATAGAGCTTGACAATTGGGAATTGTAGTTGCTGGAATTTATAGTTAACCCACAATCAAAGAGCATCTTGAAATCCAGGAACAAAGGAATTGAACCAAACTTGGCACACTGAACTCTGAAGTACTGAAAGGGTTTGGTGGGCATTTACCTTGAGTTTGGGAGTTGTAGTTCACCAACTTCCAGTTGTAGTTCAAACCTGGCACGAATCCTCAATATGCCCAGAGGCAGAAGAGAAGGGGGGGAGAGAAAGCGAGGCTTGGAAGCCAAGAAGGTGGAAGACGAGGAGGGCAAAGTAAATTGAGGAAGCTGGGAAGGGAAGCGCCCCTGCGCGCGCTCAGCCCCACTCCAGCCTCGTCCCTGCTCCAGCTGTAGCCATGCCCCTTCTCCCTCACTGAACTCCTCCCCCTTCTCTCTTCCATTCATTCCTTCCTTCTTTCCTTTTGGCAAGGGAGAAGGAAACGGAAAGGGGGAAAGAAAGAGAGGGAGCGAGGGAAAGAAGGAAGAAGAGCAAGTAGAAAGGAAAGGAAAGGCAGGCAAAAGGTGCCGAAGGAAGGGAAGGGAGAAGGAGGAGGAGGGGCCTTCCTTCTTCCTTCCTTCGGCACCTTTGCCTGCCTTTCCTTTCTACTTGCTCTTCTTCCTTCCTTTGGCGCAGGCAAGCAGCAGCAGGGATGGGTCCCTTTTGCAGCCTCAGCCAGCGAGGAAAGGGAGCATTGCCGCAAAGGAAACAAAAAGCAAGCGAGGGAGCTGGCTGAGGCTGCAAAAGGGACTCCAGCAGAAGCTACGGCGGTGCGGGCGGCGCCCATCCCTGCTGCTGCTTGCAGGAGCTTCTGGGCCCATTCGGGAGGCCCGGGCCCTCGCTCTTTCCCTGGGAGGCGCCCTTCGCCTAGGCCCGCCTCTCTCCTCCTCCCCCGCAAAGCCCCCTGAAAGCGAAAGGGGAGGCGAGAGAGAGGGCGCGGCCTGGCCTGGCTCTGAGGCGCCTCCTCCTCCCTCAGAGGGCGCCACGCAACGAGGCTGGCTTCAGGCCTGTTCCTGAGCGCAGAGGAGAAGCCCCGGCCTCTCCCTCCCTTTGGGGCCTTTGCTACGGCGGCGCGGCGGCGCCCATCCAAGATGGCGCCCTACGCGGCCGCGTAGTTCGCTTACATGGTGAGACCGCCCCTGAATGTGAGTGACAAGGACTCTCGGGAATTGGTATAAGAAGGAGATTGAAATGATCCTTAAACAACACAGAAAAGGAAGAAAATATATATGTGGCCGGGCCAGATGTAATATATTCAAATTTTAAAATAAATAAACACTGGTCATGAACAAAAGTAGGTTGTGTCTAAATAGGTGGGTTTTAAGGATGATGTGGGGAGATCAACCCAACAGACAGTTAATGTGCTTCTGAGGACATTTTGCAGGGAATTGATCAGAGCAAGGCATAGTTTACTTTCTTCAAGGAAGGCACACTGGAACAGCCATTTTCAGGCTCCTCCTAAAGACTGCCAAAGTGGGGGCTTGTCTGATATCCCTGGGGAGCGAGTTCCAGAGTCGGGGGCCACCACAGAAAAGGCCGTCTCCCTCGTCCCCACCAATCGTGCTTGCAAAGGGGGCGGGAGCGAGAGCAGGGCCTCTCCAGATGATCCAAGAGATCGCCTGGGTTCATAGACAGAAATGCGGTCACGCAGGTAGGTGGGTCCCAAACCGTTCAGGGCTTTAAAGGTGAGAACCTGCACCTTGAATTGGGACCATAAAATGAATGGCAGCCAATTGAGCTCCTTAAACAGGGGGGTTGACCGCTCCCTGTAAGTCGCTCCAGTTAGTAATCTGGCTGCCGCCCGTTGGACCAATTGAAACGTCTGGG
>JARBWK010000146.1:0-59898 GCA_030556195.1 Anolis apletophallus | reverse complement strand
GCTGTGTGGTTTATCCAGGGGGGTTAGGTTGCCAAGGCCTCAGAGGGCGATAACCAGTCATAACCACACTCTTCTGAGCAAACCCATCCCAAAGGTAGTAGTATAGGCTTCTACTATATATCTGACACTGTGTAACTCTGTGGTTCTCAAAGTGGGCAGTACTGCCCCCTGGTGGGCGGTGGGACTATCAAAGGGGGCGGTGGGAGGCTCTGAAGATTTGGCAGGGGGTGCTGAGCCCCTGTAAGGGGGCAGTGGGAAAGGGATGTTTGTATGTGTATGCGGTTTCCAGGATGTGCGCCGTGGGGGGGAGTTGAGGAGAGCAAGGAGGCGCCCCCTGGTGGGCGGTGGGATAATCAAAGGGGGCGGTGGGAGGCTCTGAAGATTTGGGGGACGCTGAGCCCCTGTAAGGGGCCAGTGGGAAAGGAAAGGGTTGTGTGTATGTGTATGCGGTTTCCAGGACTGTGCGGTGTGGGCGGAGTTGAGGAGAGCAAGGGGGCACCCCCTTGCTCTCCTCAACTCCGCACACGGCGCACACGGCCAATGCTTGTGAGTGTGCGCCTGCAAGTTGGAATACCCGGGTAGGCGTTGCCTGGAAGCTAAAATACACTAGTGTTTTTGGTCTTACACTTCCGTCTTTGGAAGTTACCACCCTGGTGGCAGGTGAATCTTCTATTTCCATGCACTTAAATAGATGCTGAAGGAGAATGGGTTCCTTCCTGGACGCAGGACAGCAAAGATCAGGGCCAACTGCTGCTTAGGAGGAACATTTACGACCTTTGAGCAGGATCCTGCTGACGGCTTAATGACCTTTCTGTATTTCGAGTAGTGGTTTTATATTTACGACCTAAAAGGAGCAGGCAATCTGGAGGGCCGTCATGTCATCCCTTTCTGCTCCTGACCCAGTGCTGCCCAAACAGTATCCAGGAAGCCATAAAAAACGATTTCATTTTTGGGGAGGTGGAGAGCACGGAGGGCCATATATCTTCGACGCCCACCCTAAGGAACCAAATTAAATATTAATGTCAGGAAGCCTTACAGAAAGCACACTGGAAACCAAAGTGTGTTTTCAGACTGTCTGAAAAGTGGAACAGATCTCTCCCCCGCTCCTGCCACACGGTTATTTGGCCTAGATTCTATTTGGCCCTAGAACTCAGAAAGTAGTTTCAGGATGGATAAAAGGGGATTTTTTTTACTTCCTGATGCTGTGACCTGCCTTGAAGCTGTCCAGGCTGACAGCTGTCACAACCTCCTCTGGAAGTGAGTTCCATAACCCAATGACCCTCTGGGTGAAGAAATATCTCCCTTTATTAGTCCTAACTTTCCTACCTTGGAGCTTCAGGGAGTGCCCCCTAGTCCTAGTGTTGTGTGACAGAGAAAATATTTTTTCTTTATTCACCTTTTCTATCCCATGCATGATTTTATACACTTCGATCAAGTCACCTCTTAAACGCCGTCTTTCAAGGCTGAAAAGACCAAGGCGTTGCAACCTGATTTCATAAGGGAGCTGCTCCATCTACTACTTGGGTCAAAATATTGGGTCATGTAGTGATATGTTTCCATATACCTTTCTGTTTAATTGCTATTAAAAATTTAAAAATTAATTTCTAGGGGTGTGTGATGAGGTGGTTATTTATGTATTAATACATGTGCTATATGTTAATCACATGTTTGTATATGTGTTTAGAAGGGACAGTCTTTAAAGGCTACAGAGAGTAGGCGGTAGAATGTTCGCAACAGCAAGCCTTGGGCAGAAGCTGTTGCCATGACAACTGGAAGCCACTCTAGCTTTAGAATGTTCAGTTTGAAATGACAGTTGGGATTTGGCAGTTGCTGAAGCAGCAAGCTGTCTGTTGGAGCTGCAAGTGTGCAGTTCAGTTCTGTGTGTGGGTTTAGGTAAACCCAAGTGTGGGACAAGTTTAGTCCTAGTTAGGGTTGAGAGTAACCCAGTAGTAAATAGTTGGCCAGAAGCTGCGACCAGAGTCAGTTGGTTGGCAGTGCAGCTGAGAGAAGCTGGCAGCAACTAGGCAGAGTTGCTGAATATTCCTGAGGGAATTAGTTTAGGAAGTGTTGAGTGTTGCAGACAAGCAGTAAAGCTTGGGAAATATAGATAGGAAGCCTAGGGGCTTAGTAATTCAAGGTTAGAATTACTGTGTGTTGGAAACCAAGTGTTTTTAAGTATGTACCTCTCCGGACGTGTAACCAACTAAGCACTGTGCACAATAAACTGTTTAGGTTCTGGTTCAAAACTCTCTCCGTGACGTCATTCAAATTACAAGTCTCCTCACCACTCTTTACAAGTCAATGGTCAAGCCTAAATAAATGGTGGCAGCGAAATTCTTTACATTTAAACAGTGCAAATCCTTGTTACACCGCAAAGATCGACGCTAGCTTTAGGCGACGTTTCGAATCTCCACATTTGGTGGCAGCGGTGGGATCACCTGCCCTACCACGGTAAAAAAAGTTGGTGTTGACCTGTCCACATGAGCAATTTTTTTTTTCTGGAAAGGGGGCGGTAGGCCAAAAAAGTTGGAGAACCACTGGCCTACATAAACCTCTGCGGTGACTCTGCTGAGCTCTTTTTCTGTTCTCAGTAACGCCTGGTTCCATATGTTCTGGGAAAAACTGAAAGTGAGATTGGGTGGAGATTCTGGAGCACACAAGGCTGATGGCTGAGGATGGTGGAGATGGAAGAGTGAAGGTCACGACAGCAGATAGAAAATATATCTGTTGGGTTTGGAGGAGGAGAGGGAACCCAGAAGATAGGCATGGCTGGGTGTTTAATCACATGGTTTGAGAAGCCAAAGATCCTGGCAAAATAGAAATAACAGAGATCTTGACTATGTGCTGTGCATCGCTAAACTCAGAGTCCCTATGGCTCACTGTTAACTAGACAGCTGTTTTGTGCATCAGTAGAAATACAACAATTTATGCAGAAATATGTGTGTGTAACACATACGCATTTTGCAAACTGCCTGAAGACTTCACTTAGTAGTGCTGTGTTGGGGGTGATTTTAAAAAATGGGAGAAGCTCAAGGGTTACATAAATATTCATTCAGAGTAAAGAGCTCATTAAGATTCAAAATTAATAAACATTAAAAAGTAAATCTGGGTACAAATATCAAGCTAGAAGAATGGGAAAAATCATGGCCAAAAAGAATTACCGTATTTTTCGCTCCATAAGACGCACCTGCTGATAAGACGCACCTAGATTTTAGGGAGTGAACCAGCGTCCCTGCCGCACCGGACCAGAGAAGAGGAGAGGCAGCGACAGGGTAAGTATATCGCCGTCCTCCCTCTGCTCCAGCGCCTCCCCCGGCCTGCATCTTCGCTCCATAAGACGCAGCTGATATTTCATCCCACTTTGGGAGGAAAAAAACTGCGTCTTATGGTGCGAAAAATACGGTAAATATACATATGCCATTCACCAGTGGTTCTCAAACTTTTTTTGGCCTACCGCCCCTTTTCCAGAAAAAAAATTACTCACCGCCCCCCAATAAATTGATTTTAATTTTTTAATAGCAATTAAACAGAAAGATATATGGAAACAGATCACTATACGACCCAATATTTTGACCCAAGTAGTGGATGGACTGAAACATTGATGAGTTTGAGCTGTGTGGTGTCACTTTACTTGAGTGTGATCTTGCCAGTTGGAGTCATCACCTGCAATACTGGTGCTGATACATAGCAATGGGAGAATACTCTATATACAAAAGAAGACTCACGGCAGCTCCAGTTAATGAGAGAGAGCGGATGATGCGAGTGTGTGTTCCTGCAAGTTGGAATACCTGGGCAGGCAATGCCTGGAAACCGCAGCACCCGCCCCCTTGCTCTCCTCAACCCCGCCTATGGCGCATAGGACTGTGTGCCATGGGCGGAGTTGAGAGGCAGGGGGGCGGTGCTGCGATTTCAGGCAATGACTGCCCAGGTATTCCAACTGGCAGGCGCACACTCACAAGTGTGTGCGTCGGCCAGTTGGAATACCCGGGCAGGCATTGCCTGGAAACCGCACCGCCCACCCCCTTGCTCTCCTCAACTCCGCTCATGGCGCACAGTCCTGGAAACCACATACACACGGCCCTTTCCTTTCCCACCACCTCCCTTTACAGGGCTCAGCGCCCCAAAATCTTCGAGCCTTCCACTGCCCCCTTTGAACGCCACACCGCCCACCAGGGGGCGGTACCGCTCACTTTGAGAGCCACGGCCATTCACCTTAAAGAAAATTGGTTTAAGATGATGTATAGGTGGTGTATCCCCCCCCCCAAAAAAACTTTCGAAATGTTATCAAAACATAACAAACAAATGTTGGAAATGTGGGAAACAAGTGGGCACTTTTTACCACTTATGGTGGACTTGAGATAAAGCTAAGAACTTTTGGGGGGAAATACATGAAATAACACAGAAAATATTGCAAATTAATTTCAATTTAAATCCCAAAGCTTATTTATTAGGAATTATAAACATTTATTAGGAATGATAAAATGACAAAGAAAAAGAACTCCTGTTCAATCATTTATCAACAGCCGCGGGAATAATCTATGCAAAGAACTGGAAAAATGAAGAAATCCCCTCGATGGACCAATGGTTTTTTAAGTTGATGGAGACAATGAATATGGACAGACTAACAAACTTAATGGCAACACCATTAAATGAGAAAGAACCGACAAATAGACTGGTCAATTGTAAAGAATTACCTTTAAAAGGGAAATATAAAAATTATGTTATAAAGAATATAAAAAGTACTCAGCTTGAAAGAATAGAATAAAATCAAGAATAGACACTCAAAATTAGAGGGAAAAGAGGAAAGATGGCTGGGAAATTTTTAGATAACAATGAACATATTAATTACTTTGAACGATTAAATATCACCATCAAGAAGCAGATGGAAGTCACCATTCGGAGACTGCATATATATATACTAGCTGAACCCGGCACGCGTTGCTGTGCACTATTTAGAGATGTGTGGAAGTCTGGGTATGTATGGGTTGGTAGTGATGTGACTATGTGTGTTGTGTGTGTTTTTATGTGTCTGTTTGGGTGTATATATGTATGTGTATGTGTGTTGATTTTTCTGTGTATGTATGTGTATATATATATGTGTGTGTTTGTATGTGTATGTATTTGTGTTTGTATGTGTATGTATGTTTGTGTGTATGTGTGTTTATGTGGTGTGTATGTTTGTGTGTATATATGTGTAGGTGGGTATGTATATGTGTATATATGTGTGTGTATTTTTGTGTGTTTGTGTATGTATGTATGTATGTATGTATGTGTGTGTGTATATGTGTGTGTATATATGTGTATGTGTGTATATTTTTGTTTGTATTTATTTGTGTGTGTATATATACGTTTGTGTGTATTTGTGTGTGTGTATATATATATGTCTGTGTATACATTTGTATGTGTATATACTGTATATATGTGTGTGCCGTTGGGGGGGGGAGGGTGCGATGGGGGACCCTGGGTAGGAGGTTGGTTGTTGTACTTCCCTGCTGAAAGGGGGGCCGAAGGGGGACCTTCGCGAGGAGGACGGGTGCGTCACCTCCTTGCCTTCCTCCGTGGTCCCGGGCCGCGTGGGTTGTGTCCGGAAACGCTTGGGAGGCTGGGAGTCGGAGGAGGAGGCGGATAGAGGCATGGGACTTCAGTTCCCAGAAAGCTCCGCCCCTGTTTCCCAGTGAGAGGCGTGGAGCCTTCTGGGAGGTGTAGTTCCTTGTCCGTAGTCATCTCCTCCGTCGTTTCCCAGGCGCCCCATGGACCCTGGTTGCGCCGTGGGCGCCTTCTCCGCCGCATCCTTGTCCTTCCTTGGTGGCTGCCATCCTGGGCTGGGTCCAGAACTGGATGGCAGTCGCCAAGGAAGGGTAAGGACGCGGCGGAGAAGGCGGCCAGGGCGCCGCCGTGGGCGCCTTCTCCGCCGCGTCCTTGGCTTTCCTCAGCGGCTGACATCCTGGGCTGGGTCCAGAACCGGATGGCAGTCGCCGAGGAAGGGTAAGGACGTGGCGGAGAAGGCGGCCAGGGTGCCGCCATGGGTGCCTTCTCCGCTGCGTCCTTGGCTTTCCTCAGCGGCTGCCATCCTGGCCTGGGTTCCGAACCGGATGGCAGTCCCCTGGGAGGGAGGAGGAGGGGCGGGGCCAAGGGGAGGCGGGGTGGGAGGGTGTGTTGGAGGAGGAGGAGGGGCGGGGCGTTGCCGCGGCCGCCACAGTTCGCCGTTTGTGCATGCGTGGAAAGGTTGTTTTTCGGGGGTGTTTTAGAGGGTGGTGGGTTGTGTTTCGGGGTGTTTTTGTGGGCCCTATAGGGACCCCGGGGTATGGGTCAGTGGCCTGGCGATTTTCGTGGGTCTTGGACATGTAGTTTTCGCGCCTATTTGCCGGGTACCACGACCACTCACTCTCTCTCTCTCTCTCTCTCTCTCTCTCTCTCTCTATATATATATATATATAAATTTAAGAATATATATATTCTTAAATTTTAAAAACTATTTGAGAAACACAATTTTTAAAATTCATTTTTCCTCTTTTTCCATTTTTGTTCCCTTCTATTTTCCACTTTCCTATCCCTTATTCATCACTCCCCACTTTCCTTGTAATGCTATATCTATATATATAAAATGAGAGCTGTCGTATTTAGTAGCCTATAGACAGCAAAACCACACAACGTAGACACACCAAACCAGGCCACATGCACACACTACCTAACAAGGTATGTTTACCACCTGGAAAAGTCACAAAAAAATTAGAAACAACACTCTAAAATGCCTAAAAACATGGGAACTACACTTCCCAGCAACCCCCATGCCAACAATGAATCCAGACCTCTTCCCCCGGCAAACAGAAAACAACAAAAACATTTCTCTCCTTCCACCTGCCCCAGAGCAAACATAACACACAAATATTAATACCCGCTGGGGGCCAGCCAGGTCCACGCACACCCCTTGCCCTCAATAACGACAAGGTGAGAGCACGAGAGTGGCTTCCGGGCCGCCGGCTTTCTGGGACTACATGTCCCAGAAAGCCCCGCACAGCCATTTCCGGCCCACCGCTGTCCACTCTCCGCCCTCCTCACGTGCCTTGCCCTGCTGCCCAGATGGGATGGAGTGGGCAGCGCGGAGCCGAAAGTGGGCCCTCACCTCGGAGGCAGCCAGGTGGGAAGGCAGGCAGCCATGGGGACCCGTGTCAAGTGAGTCCGGGAACCGGGGAGGGGAGAAGGGGCGATGGGGAAAGGGGAGGTGCCACCTTCACACGAGCACTATGCGCGCACGCGTCAAAACCCCTTCTCCCCCAAGGAAAGTAAACAACAAGACCCATACCAACCCGCTGGTGGGCGGCCCGGGAGGAAAGGAAGAGGTGAAAGACAGAAAGGAAGACAGAGGGGGGGGGAGAAAGAGAGAAAGAGAAAAGGACGGAATGAAAGAGGTGGCAGAGAAGGAAAGAAAAAAGGGAAGGAAAGACGGGGAAAGGGGAGGGCGCCGCCTTCACACGAGCACTATTGTGTGGGCGTGTCAAAACCCTCCCCAAGGAAAGTAAACAACAAGACCCATACCAAACTGCTGGTGGGCGGCCCGGGACGAAAGGAAGAAGTGAAAGACAGAAAGGAAGACAGAGAGGGGGAGAAAGAGAGAAAGAGAAAAGGACGGAATGAAAGATGTAGCAGAGAAGGAAAGAAAAAAGGGAAGGAAAGAGGGAACAAAGGTAGGAGGGAAGGGAGAGAAAGAGGGAGGGAAGGAAAGAGAGACTGAAGGAAGGATGGAAGCAATAAATGAAGGAAAGAAGGAAAGAGGTAGAGAAGGAAAAAATTAGAAAAAGAAGATAAAGGGGGAGGAAGGAAAGAGGAAGGAAGAACATACAGTAGAAAGGAAAGGAAAATGAAAGGCATCAAAGAGGTACAGAAGGAAGGAAGGCGAACAGACAAGAAGGAAGGGGAGTAGAAAGGAGGGCGGGAAAACAGAAGGAATGCAAGAGGGAAAGGGGGAGAAAGGTAAGAGAGAACGAGGGAGGGAAAGAAGGAAAGAGGGAAGGAAGGAAGGACCACAGGAAGGAAGAAGAGAAAGTACACAGGACAGAAAAAAGTAAGAAAAGGTTATAAAAGAAGGTCAACCTGGTGAGGGAGGAGAAAAGAGAAGGAAAGAAAGAGAGGGGGAACGGAGGGAGGGAAAGAATTTATTTCTATTTATTTATTTATTTATTTTCGGGATTTTACCCCGCTCTTCTCAACCCCCAAGGGGGGACTCAGAGCGGCTTACAGTACGGCACAATTCGATGCCCACATAATAACCATATAAACCCCAAAACACTTCAACAATTAAAATACATTAAAAATACATTAAAATACAACTACATTAGCACCATACACATTCACTCTGGATTAAAACAATGTTCAGTCCATAAAAACATTGGCCATAATCACCCACTTTCATTAAAAACCAATCTAAAATGCTGCCTTGTGCTGGTGTACGAATGCCTGGTCCCACAGCCAGGATTTTACTTTTTCCAGAAGGCCAGGAGGGATGTGCTGGATCGTACCTCCAGCGGAACCGCATTCCACAGGGTGGGAGCCACCACCGAGAAGGCCCTATCCCACGTCCCCACCAGCCTCATCTGAGACGTAGCGGGAGCGAGAGCAGGGCCTCCCCGGATGATCTTAGATTACGAGGTGGGACATAGCGGCTGATGCGTTCGGACAAGTAAGCTGGGCCAGAACCGTATAGAGCTTTAAAGGTCAAAACCAGCACTTTGAATTGAGCCGGAATTGGACAGGCAGCCAGTGGAGCTGACACAACAGGGGGTGGTATGCTCCTGTATGTAGCTCCCGTTAGCAATCTGGCTGCCGCCCGCTGGACTAATTGCAATTTCCGAACTGTCTTCAAAGGCAGCCCCACGTAGAGTGCGTTGCAGTAATCTATTCGGGATGTGACCAGAGCGTCACATGGGGAGGACTGATTGAGAAAAGGAATGAGTGGGAGGAAGGAGGGAAAGGAAAGGCGGAAGAAAGGAGGAAAGAGAAGGAAAAAGCTGAAGTATGAGGGAGACAGGGCGGAGAGCAAGAACGAAAGGCAGGGAGGGATGTTGCTGTTGTTCTTTGCCACAGCAACGCATGGCCGGGTTCACCTAGTTTGTCAATAAAAGTTATCACAAAAAAAGTAAACCCAATATTTCTTCACAGTACAACATAGCTCCAACACAAATACCTTCCTTCCTTCCCCCCAAAATTGGAGGCAATGTTGCAGGCTTCACTAGAAAGTAACGATACAAAACCCTCACAACCGACTCTTACAAAACCTGAGTTTTCGTGGAGGTGGGGTGGTGAACGGACCTCCGTTCTGTGCTGTAGGCAGTAATGTCAGAATTGGAGACAGATGGCCCGTCAACACCCACCTCCCCTAAGATCTAATGTGCCTACAAAGAGCCTCCATTGCCCCTCTTATCTGCACACACCCACACAGATTTGGAAATGTGAGCTGGATTTTGTCCATCTGCCACATCAGGCACGGTCAAGGCTGAAAAATGGTATGTTCGCCCGATTGCTCAATCCTTCTCCCTTGAAGGGAGAAGCCTGAGATAAAGAACAGAAGACAATCTTTACTATAACAAGGGGAATGTCTGTATTACATTATATTACATCGCATTAGAATGTATGATTTTATATTAATACACAATTGTAAAAGCCCTTTCTAATAACTAACGGAGTGAAACATGGTTGTGATCTTGCACCAACCCTATTTACAATCTTCTTCAGCATGATGCTCCAAAGGGCTACAGCAGACCTCGAAGAAGAAGACAGCATATATATACGCTATCGTACTGATGGTAGCTTGTTCAGCTTAAGCCGTCTGAGGGCTCGCACTAAGACTCTAAACCAGGGGTGCTCACACTTTTTCAGCATGGGAGCTACTGATTAAAAAACCAAGTCCCAAAAATCACCTACCCAGAAATGTAAAACGTATACTATTTTCTTATTTACTTATTTATATTTATTATTCATTTTTATGTACCGCTCCTTCCTGCAGGCTCGGGGCAGTTTACATGAAATGAAGTTATAAAACATCAACATTTCAATTTAATAACAACAATATAAAACAGAGCATAAAAATACATCCAACCACCCCATTTCTCCCACACTGCCATATTACCACACATATTATCAGCCAGGAAGTAAGAAGAGAGGCTGTTGAACTGCAAGGCCATTTAATACTCAGCAAGGTAAACTAAGGGGCATGCAAAAATACATCCTACCACCCCATTTCTCCCACACTGCCATATTACCACACATATTATCAGCCAGAAAGTAAGAAGAGAGGCTGTTGAACTGCAAGGCCATTTAATACTCAGCAAGGTAAACAAAGGGGCATGTAAAAATACATCCAACCACCCCATTTCTCCCACACTGCCATTTTACCACACATATTATCAGCCAGAAAGTAAGAAGAGAGGCTGTTGAACTGCAAGGCCATTTAATACTCAGCAAGGTAAACAAAGGGGCATGCAAAAATACATCCAACCACCCCATTTCTCCCACACTGCCATTTTACCACACATATTATCAGCCAGAAAGTAAGAAGAGAGGCTGTTGAACTGCAAGGCCATTTAATACTCAGCAAGGTAAACAAAGGGGCATGGAAAAATACATCCAACCACCCCATTTCTCCCACACTGCCATATTACCACACATATTATCAGCCAGAAAGTAAGAAGAGAGGCTGTTGAACTGCAAGGCCATTTAATACTCAGCAAGGTAAACAAAGGGGCATGGAAAAATACATCCAACCACCCCATTTCTCCCACATATCCATATTCCCCAACATATATTTCTCAAGGAACAAAGGAAGCAGAGAGGCTTTGTAGCTAAAAGGCCATTTTTAAACATTAAAAATAAACAAAGAGACATGCCACAGAACAATCAAGCACCCACCACAAAGTAAAAAGATTGACCTTTCAGATGCGGTAAGGAAATGACCCCAAAGCGTCCTTCTTCTTCTCCTCCGTCGTTGCTCCTATTTCCATGCCGCCAGCATGCGTGCCGCCTCCAAGAGCTCACGAGACGTCCGAGAGGCAGAATGGGCGCTTCTGCGCATGCGCGTGGGGCCAGCCATGCATCGCGTCATCCAGGCCCGCCCCCTTTGGTCTCCTACGACTCTGAGTGGCTGGAGAAGGACGGAGGGAGGAGGAGGAATCCAAAAGAGGGGGCCCATTCTGCCTCTTGGGCTCTGGAGCTTTTGGAGGTGGCGCGCGAGCAGGGAGCGGGGAGGAGCAACGACGGAGGACTGCTTTGCAGCGTGCAGGGGCGCGTGAAGAGGACCAACAGCAAAAACCTGGTCAGGGGCCTGAAGATCACCAGGATGAGGCCCAAAGATCACCCTGGTGATCGCGATCACCATTCTGAGCACCCCTGCTCTAAACTACCTAGTCCGTGAGCTGCTTTTTGCTGACGATGCTGCCCTTGTCGCCCATTCAGAAGCAGCCCTGTAGCGCCTAACATCCTGCTTTGCAGCAGCTGCAGAGCTGTTTTGGCTGGAAGTCAGCCTGAAGAAAATGGAAGTCCTCTACCAGCCCACACTACAGGAAGAACACCACCATCCCACGTCAGCATAGGCACATCTGTGCTTAAGTCTGTTCAGCAGTTCACCTACCTGGGAAGAATCATCTCTTCAGGCGCCAAGATTGATAGAGATAGATCATAGATCAGGAAAGGCATATAGTGCATTTGGAAGGCTTCACAAAAGAGTCTGGAGTAGCAAGCACCTGAGGCAAAGCACCAAAATCAGTGTGTACAGAGCTATCGTACTGTCCATTCTCCTCTATGGGTCTGAAACATGGGTCACCTATCGCCAACACCTACAACTCCTCGAACGCTTTCATCAGCGCTGTCTTCGCACAATCCTAAATATACACTGGACCGACTATGTGACGAATGTTGCTGTCCTTGAGCAAGCAGGGATCACCAGCGTTGAGGCCATGCTATTGGGAACACAGCTGCGATGGGCAGGGCATAAGAACATAAGAAGAGCCATGCTGAATCGGACCTCAGCCCATCTAGTCCAGCATTCTGTATCACACAGTGGCCCACCAGTTGTACACAGGGATCTCGAGCAGAAGGGAGGGCAAAACCCTGACCTGATCCCAACCCCCCACAACCAGTACCCAGGGAAATCCTGCCTACCTCAACCAACTCCGAGGTGGCACTTGAATGTCCTTTTCAGTAACTAAGGATGTCTCTAGGATGGAGGACCACCGCCTTCCAAAGATACTACTCAATGGTGAACTCACCACGGGTCAGCGCAAGAGTGGCGCCCCCAAAAAGAGATATAAGGACTCCCTGAAACAACATCTCAGGCTCGGCCAGATTGGTCACCAACAATGGTCCACCCTGGCCTCACATCGGGAGGCATGGAAACGCACTATCCGCAATGCTGCGGCCTCTTTCGAGAAGTCACAACGCAGAAAGAACCGCAACTTGGAAACAGCATCACCCAAGGAGACTTTCTGCTGTGCTTTCTGCAACCGAACTTGCCTATCTCAGATTGTCCTTTTTAGTCACCAACGCGCTTGTAGAAAGCGTGGGATGAGTCCTTCCTAAGAATCTTCGTTCGCGAAGTAATGCCGAGAGAGTCAATGATATTACGTTATATTGCATCACACCCGAGGAAACAGCCTTCTGCAACTGGTTGCTTGCCAGGCATATTAAATTACAGTTTTCACCAGTCCTAGACGGCTGCTTGGGGAGAATGGGACTTGAAATCCAACACACCTGGAGGGACAAGACCAGGCAAAAGTGTGTTAATCGTGAAAGCAAAACAGCACAAGATTGAGACCATGAATGGAAGCTTACTGGCCTCAATTCCATGACTTGGGGATTAAACCCTCCCTAAGTTTCTAATGCCTGCAATATTTAATTTGAATAAGCAGGGAGCTGGAATTTATTTTCAGTGTCTTTCTCGGTGCTGTTTACGCCAGTGTTTCTCAACCTTCCTAATGCTGCGACCCCTTAATACAGTTCCTCATGTTTTGGTGACCCCTAACCATTATTTTCATTGCTACTTCATAACTGTATTTTTGAGAGGGGTGTGTGTTGATTTTGTCATTTGGAAGTTGTAGTTGCTGGGATTTATAGTTCACCCACAATCAAAGAACATTCTGAACTCACTAACAATGGAATTGAACCAAACTTGGCACAAAAAAACGCCCATGGCCAACAGCAAATACTGGAAGTGTTTGGTGGGCATTGACCTTGAGTTTGGGAGTCGCAGTTCACCTACATGCAGAGAGCACTATAGACTCAACAATGATGGATCTGGGCCACACTTGACACTAATCCTCAATCTACCCAAATGTGAACACTGGTGGAGTTTGGGGAAAATAGATCTTGACATTGGGGAGTTGTAGTTGCTGGGATTTATAGTTCACCTACAATCAAAGAGCCCCTTGCACCCCACCAATGATAGAATTGGGTCAAACTTCCTACACAGAACCCTCATGCCTTGAAGGGACTAGCTGGCGTGAGCCTCCGTCCCACCTCATTTACTCTCCCTTACCCAACCCATGTGCATCATGTTGCCATGCGCCAAGCATGCCTGCTCTCCCCACGTAGAATCTCAGAAACAGCCCTCCCCCTGGCTGGGAGGCCTGCCAATCTGTTTCCAAAAAGAAAGAGAAGGACAAACGGAAAGATCTTCAATCTTCTCTGCCAAAGGGCTTCCTAAGACCACCATAAATATTTGTTTTCTGATGGTCTTTGGCGACCCCTCTGAAACTCTCTCGCGACCCCCCTGGGGGGTCCCGACCCCCAGGTTGAGAAACACTGGTTTAAGCATCCATCTCACTCATGCCTGTCTTTTAAATCAAGACATCTCCACTCACAGAAAAAAGATTTAACACCAATTTGACACTATTTCATAGATATGTACACACATATATGCGGGGCTGCCCAACTGGCGGCCCGGTGGCCGTATACGGCCCCCAGCCCCTTCCCTACGGCCCCCTAAGCTTTTTAACAAAAAATAAAAATTGAAAAATAAAATAAAAAATAAAAATAAAAAATACCTATTTATTTATTTATTGGTTCGACTTAATATACCACTCTCTGGAGCCCAGAGTTGGGTTCGAGCAAGTATCGCGAGAATAAATCCACACGGGATTTCGCTGTCAACGCGAGATCACGCCGGCATTGACAGCGAAATCCCGTGTGGATTGCGTATTCTTGCGATACTCTTCGGCTACTCTACTACTGGATCGCTGAGGCCCACAGACGCGATTAGGACCTTCTTCGACTCAGTCGGTCGTCGCCTCTCTCGTCGTCCGGGTACTCCTGGATCCTGTTTAATATTAAATTAAAATAAAGGGGGAGGATGGAATTAAATATATTTAATATTAAATTAAAATAAGGGAGGATGGAATTAAATATATTTAATATTAAATTAAAATAAGGAGGATGGAATTAAATATATTTAATATTAAATTAAAATAAGGGGAGGGAGGATGGAATTAAATATATTTAATATTAAATAAAAATAAGGGGAGAGGGAGGATGGAATTAAATATATTTAATATTAAATAAAAATAAGGGAGAGGGGAGCATGGAATTAAATATATTTAATATTAAATAAAAATAAGGGGGAGGGGAGGATGGAATTAAATATATTTAATATTAAATAAAAATAAGGGAGAGGGAGGATGGAATTAAATATATTTAATATTAAATAAAAATAAGGGGAGGGGAGGATGGAATTAAATATATTTAATATTAAATAAAAATAAGGGGAGAGGGAAGGATGGAATTAAATATATTTAATATTAAATAAAAATAAGGGGAGAGGGGAGGATGGAATTAAATATATTTAATATTAAATAAAAATAAGGGGAGAGGGGGAGGATGGAATTAAATATATTTAATATTAAATTAAAATAAGGGGAGAGGGAAGGATGGAATTAAATATATTTAATATTAAATAAAAATAAGGGGAGAGGGGAGGATGGAATTAAATATATTTAATATTAAATAAAAATAAGGGGAGAGGGGAGGATGGAATTAAATATATTTAATATTAAATAAAAATAAGGGGAGAGGGGAGGATGGAATTAAATATATTTAATATTAAATAAAAATAAGGGGAGAGGGGAAGGATGGAATTAAATATATTTAATATTAAATAAAAATAAGGGAGAGGGGAGGATGGAATTAAATATATTTAATATTAAATTAAAATAAGGGAGAGGGGAGGATGGAATTAAATATATTTAATATTAAATAAAAATAAGGGGAGAGGGAGGATGGAATTAAATATATTTAATATTAAATAAAAATAAGGGGAGAGGGAGGATGGAATTAAATATATTTAATATTAAATAAAAATAAGGGGAGAGGGAGGATGGAATTAAATGTATTTAATATTAAATAAAAATAAGGGGAGAAGGGAGGATGGAATTAAATGTATTTAATATTAAATTAAAATAAGGAGAGGGAGGATGGAATTAAATATATTTAATATTAAATTAAAATAAGGGGAGAGGAAGGATGGAATTAAATATATTTAATATTAAATAAAAATAAGGGGAGAGGGAGGATGGAATTAAATATATTTAATATTAAATTAAAATAAGGGAGAGGGGAGGATGGAATTAAATATATTTAATATTAAATAAAAATAAGGGGAGAGGGAGGATGGAATTAAATATATTTAATATTAAATAAAAATAAGGGGAGAGGGAGGATGGAATTAAATATATTTAATATTAAATAAAAATAAGGGGGAGGAGGATGGAATTAAATCTATTTAATATTAAATAAAAAATAAGGGGAGGGAGGATGGAATTAAATATATTTAATATTAAATAAAAATATAAGGGAGAGGGGGATGGAATTATATATATTTAATATTAAATTAAATTAAGGAGAGGGGAGGATGGAATTAAATATATTTAATATCAAATTAAAATAAGGGGAGAGGGGAGGATGGAATTAAATATATTTAATATTAAATTAAAATAAGGGAGAGGGGGATGGAATTAAATATATTTAATATTAAATAAAAATAAGGGGAGAGGGAGGATGGAATTAAATATATTTAATATTAAATTAAAAATAAGGGGAGGGGAGGATGGAATTAAATATATTTAATATTAAATAAAAATAAGGGAGAGGGAGGATGGAATTAAATATATTTAATATTAAATAAAAATAAGGGAGGGGGAGGATGGAATTAAATATATTTAATATTAAATAAAAATAAGGGGAGGGAGGATGGAATTAAATATATTTAATATTTAATAAAAATAAGGGGTGGGGAGGATGGAATTAAATATATTTAATATTAAATAAAAATAAGGGGAGAGGAGAGGATGGAATTAAATATATTTAATATTAAATAAAAATAAGGGGAGAGGGGAGGATGGAATTAAATATATTTAATATTAAATTAAAATAAGGGGAGAGGAGAGGATGGAATTAAATATATTTAATATTAAATAAAAATAAAGGGAGAGGAGAGGATGGAATTAAATATATTTAATATTAAATAAAAATAAAGGGAGAGGAGAGGATGGAATTAAATATATTTAATATTAAATAAAAATAAAGGGAGAGGGGAGGATGGAATTAAATATATTTAATATTAAATAAAAATAAAGGGAGAGGAGAGGATGGAATTAAATATATTTAATATTAAATAAAAATAAGGGGAGGGGGAGGATGGAATTAAATATATTTAATATTAAATAAAAATAAGGGGAGGGGGAGGATGGAATTAAATATATTTAATATTAAATAAAAATAAGGGGGAGAGGAGAGGATGGAATTAAATATATTTAATATTAAATAAAAATAAGGAGAAAGGGGAGGATGGCATTATATATATTTAATATTAAATAAAAATAAGGGGGTAGGGGAGGATGGAATTAAATATATTTAATATTAAATAAAAATAAGGGGTAGGGGAGGATGGAATTAAATATATTTAATATTAAATAAAAATAAGGGGAGAGGGGAGGATGGAATTAAATATATTTAATATTAAATAAAAATAAGGGGTAGGGGAGGATGGAATTAAATATATTTAATATTAAATAAAAATAAGGGGAGAGGAGAGGATGGAATTAAATATATTTAATATTAAATAAAAATAAGGGGAGAGGGGAGGATGGAATTAAATATATTTAATATTAAATAAAAATAAGGGGTAGGGGAGGATGGAATAAAATATATTTAATATTAAATAAAAATAAGGGGAGAGGAGAGGATGGAATTAAATATATTTAATATTAAATTAAAATAAGGGGAGGATGGAATTAAATATATTTAATATTAAATTAAAATAAGGGGAGAGGGAAGGGGGTGGAGCTGGGGGCGGGGGCAGACCCTACGGCCCCCCAGGTCATCAGTGACCGGAATTCAGGCCCCTGGGCCGGTAGAAGTTGGACAGCCCTGCATATATGTGAGGGCATTGGGGTGAGGTAGAAATGGGACAGGAAATAACCCCGAAAGCTCCAGTATTTACCACTGGAATGAAAGCTACTCCAAGCTGAGTAGAAGCATCACTATAGCATTAATATGTAACAGAGGGAAGAGAAGGGGGCTTCTTTTGCTGCAGAAAAAGAACCTTAGTAAAGATAAGGCTAACAGCCTAACTTTGAGCACAGCCAGGGCAGGGCTGCTGATGGGCTTGCCAGGTTGCCTTCGCATTTTGCCCTGCAGCGGTTGATGCAGTGGGAATAGTCGGACAGGCTGAGACTTGCAGGTGCCTTATATTCATTTACCCAACGTGAAGATGGGAGATTTTCGTTTACAGCTCCTGGACAGTGAAACACAGTGTACAAGTCCAAATAATAAATCTGTATACCTTTATAAAACGGAATGTTTGTATGTGTGTATGTGTGTGTGTATGCGGAGGGCGGAAGGGCAGCTATTTGCATAAAGTCCTTTGATTGGACAGCCTCGCCACTCCAAAATTCTAAGGCACCAGACAGAGGGCAGTGATAGCCACTGATTAGCCAGCAACCCAGAATCCAGGCCTCTACATTCAAACAACAGGATTTCTTCCCCCTGAGGGGAAAAAGCCAGCAACCCAGAGTCCAGGCCTCCACATTCAAACAACAGGATTTCTTCCCACTGAGGGGAAAAAAGCCAGCAACCCAGAATCCAGGCCTCTACATTCAAACAACAGGATTTCTTCCCACTGAGGGGAAAAAGCCAGCAACCCAGAATCCAGGCCTCTACATTCAAACAACAGGATTTCTTCCCACTGAGGGGAAAAAGCCAGCAACCCAGAGTCCAGGCCTCTACATTCAAACAACAGGATTTCTTCCCACTGAGGGGAAAAAAGCCAGCAACCCAGAATCCAGGCCTTTACATTCAAACAACAGGATTTCTTCCCACTGAGGGGAAAAAGCCAGCAACCCAGAATCCATTCCATGCAGGCCTTTTCCATTTTTTTTTACTCCTTTCTGTTTTACACCAGTATACTTTCACAGGCCAGGGCGGATATGTGGCAGCCACTTTCACAGGCCACAGCGACCAGCGCGGGTGATGGACCTGCACCAAACTTGGTACACATAACCTCCCCTATGACATGACCCACGTATTATGGGATTTGTAGTACTTTCCAAGACTTTGGTTCCCACAGACCACTGAGGCCACCAAAAAAGACCAATACAGACCACACTCAGCACACACAGCCCCCATGACCCACTCTACGTCCTGGTGCAGTTCAGAGGAGGGTGGGCCATGGATGATGGGACTTGAAGTGCCTCTACTCACTTCCAAAGTCCGCTGCAACCCTCATCCAATCACTGATCGAGACCAAACTTGCCATACATAACCCCCATGACTGCCTTCACGTCCTGGTGAGGTTTGGGGGGACTGACAATGGATGATGGGATTTGTAGTACTTTTTTACCCCTCTGTTCCCACAGACCACTGTGGCCCCCAACAAACACCGAGAAAGTCCACACTTGGCACACAGAGCCCCAGTGACCCACTCTACATCCTACTGAAGTTTGGAGGGGGACAGAACATGGATGATGGGACTTGCAGTACCTTCCCTCACTTCCCAATCCTGCTACAAACCTAATCCAATGACTGATCAACACCAAATCTGGCACACAGAGCCCTCATGACCCACTCTACAGCCTGGTGCAGTTTACTGTGAGATGGACCACGGATGATGGGACTTGAAGTACCTTCACTCACTTCCGAAAAACAATGCATCCCTCATCCATTCACCAATACAGACCAAACTTAGCACACAGAGCCCCCATGACCCAATCTACATCCTACTACACTTTGGGGGGGGGACGGGACACAAAGAGATGATGGGACTTGCACTACCTTCAGTAATTTCATGATACCACTGCAACTCCCAATAATGATGGATCAAGACTAAACTTGGCACACAGAGCCCCCATGACCCACTCTACATCCTGCTGCACTTCTCAAATGACCCGGGCAGGGCCGGGTCCCCAAGCTAGTAAATAAATAAAGTAACAGTGGCATTGGTTTTGGAATGCCACTGTTACTTTATTTATTTATTTATTATTTGGACTTGTACGCCGCCACTCCCCGAAAGCTCGGAGCGGCTCACAATCACATAAAAACACAACAGGAGTAAAACAACATATTAAATTAGACTAAAAAGTAAGGTTTTCCAGCTTAGCCATCAAAGGTTAGCCGGAAAAGGTGGGTCTTGCAGGCCTTGCGGAAAGATAGTAAATCCTGCAAGGCCCTCACATCACTTGGAAGAGTGATCCAGATTGACGGCGCTACTACAGAAAAGGCTCTGCGCGGGTCAATGCAAGACGGATAGCTTTAAAGGACGGCACTTCAAGGAGGTTCAGTTGTTCAGAACGAAGTGACCTCTGGGGTTGGTACGGGAAGAGACGGTCCTTCAGATACAACGGCCCCAGACCATGCAAGGCCTTGAAAGTTAACACCATCACCTTGAAGGTGATCCAGTGCTTGCCCGGAAGCCAGTGGAGCTGCTGGAGGGTGGGTGTTATGTGACACCTCACTGGAGTCCCCGTGAGAAGTCGGGCAGCGGCATTCTGGACAAGCTTAAGTTTCCGGATCACTGACAAGGGCAGGGCAATGTAAAGGGCGTTACTGTAGTCCAGTCTCGAGATTACCGTGGCTTGGAGCACTGTGGCCAGGTCGTCTCTGGATAAGTAGGGGGGCAGACGTCTAGCTTGCTGCAGATGGAAAAAAGCATTTTTGCTGATGGTGGAGACCTGAGCTTCCATCGACAGCAACGGGTCTAAGACGACCCCAAGGCTCTTTACTGAGGATGTCGGGCATAATGCCTCGCCATCCAAGCTAGGCAGCCGGACCTCCCTGCCCACTGTGAAGGCGTGGCTGATGCCACCTGTGTATAAGACTTTGAGTTGCAAGGTTTAAACTATTGGATTATGTTTCAGCTAGTCTGTTTAGTGTTGGTTGCATTGATTGGTTCTTTAGAGCTGTCAATCATCGTTAAGTTTGTTTTTCCTCCCCTTTGAGACTTTGGAAATCTAGCTTTCTCTTTAGATTTTGCCTGCATCTCTACAGAAGAGGACGTGTGTAATGATGTTGATTATTTGTGTGTAAATGTTGTGTGACATGTGTTAAAATGTATGTTGTTTTGAATGTTCTATGGTTTGTTTCTGTGGGTGAAACAGAAGGGAGGCATGGCAGAAGCTTAGAAGAGCTGTCGCCATGGCAACCAGGGCTAGAGGCTAGTAGAATGTTCAGGTTTGAATTCTACAGTTGGAAGAGAGCGGGAAGCCAACTGCCAAATGAGAGGGGGAGGAGTTATGTTCTAGTTGAGAGTGTCCTAAGGACTGAAAGAGAACGGTCCAGTGTTAGTGTGTGTCTTAAGGTCTGCTAGTGAGCAGTCCAGTTAAAGGGTATAGAGACCCTAGTTAAAGTTGCAGGGGTTTATAGAGGTTTAGTGGAAACCCTATAATAGGTCCCCATTGTGCTATGTAACAGAAAAAGTTGTGCCTCTAAGGAAGTTTGAAACCAACCAAGATTGTACCCATTTGTGTCAAAATAAATTGTTTGCATCTTAAAAGGAAAACACCTCTCCTGATTCTTTTATTGGTGGTGGCCCTCAAAGTCAGTGGTCAGCCGGATAAATGGTGGCAGCGTGGTCAAGTGGTCACTGAGAAGTTTTAAAACTCCAGTCAGTTAAATGGTGAAGGGGTGAGACAGTACCCTGCCAATAAACGTGAAGTTGCTGAGGTAACCGAGGTTTCCCTTGGATTGGAGGTCAGCAGTGTGGACATAGAAAGATTGTCCAGTCTGAGGCCGGTCAAGAAGTGGAGTGGTCACATATTGGCGGCAGCGGTGGGATCTTTAAGAGAGGGTCCACCCTGTCCAGCCGGTTGATTTGAACGTAGCTTCACCGCAACGTGTTAGAGGGTTTGCCAGCCAGGCCTCAGTCAGGCATTCTCTAGCACCAACTCTTTATATCTTGGATTCATTCTGCATATCCAGCACACCTGGATGGGACTGTGGAATCTCAAGCGCCTTCAACTGGTCATTTGGCACCAAGAGGAAGGCTGTGTGCCTTCAATATAGGCCATTTGACTGGGGCTAAGAGAGTTCTCACCTCAAAGCCATTGAGAGAGAGAATTTGGAAAGCCATCCGGCTGAAAGCTTCCTGACCAAACAACTAAAGAACTGTAATGTATATTTTATTTTACCCCTGTTTGGAGAACTAAGTTTAATACCTCAATAAGATAACTCCTTTTGTGAACAATAAAGCCTGTTTGAGTTATCTAAAGTGACTGGTTTGGTCCTTGAGAGTTCCAGTTCTCTATGGGAAGGCAAGAAGAAGTCCCCTGGGAAGAGATGTCACGTCCTTGTTCCTATTCTAAGCCAAAGACCCCAGGCGCGTCTTCACACCACCGGACGCCCCAGTCTCGGTCTTTGCTGGATTCACCCTCAATCTACTGGCCCGCAGCCAACCAGTAACAGCTTCAAGGCACTGTTGGAAACAAGAGGGTACAGAGTCTGGCCGGCCTTCCATCTTCAGAAGGAGCTGGGTGTCATCAGCGTACTGATAACATTCCAGCCCAAAGCTTTGAACATTGTTGCTCTCTTTCCCACACAAGTTTTAAATCATACTTCAAAAGAAAATCCCTTTACCTTATATATACAAGGGCGGGTCAATAAGTCCATGACTTTTTGAATTTCCCGCCTCTTAACTGAAAGGGCAACACTGCTCCTGTCAGGAGGCATCTGTCAGTTGACTCCTGTCAACATTTGAACAAGCTGCGTCATTTAGTTTGTGCTTGGCAGCCATTGATAGCAGACCACCACGTGATTTGAGCAGAAAATGGAAAAAAGTGAATTTTGTGTGCTCATTATTTTTTGCGGGGATAAACAATCACTCAAACCAAGGCTAAGCTTGATAAATACTATGGGGACTCTGCACCATCAATTTCAATGGTAAAAAAGTGATTTACTGAAATTTGTTGTGGCCGTACAAGCACGGAAGATGCCGAACGTTCTGGACGCCCAGTTGAGGTCTCTACTCCCGAAACAATTGAAAAAATTCACCATATGGTGTTGGCTGATCGGAGGTTGAAAGTGTGAGAGATTGTGGAAGCCATAGGCATCTCACGCGGCTCAGTGGTTTCAATTTTAAATGATCACAGTTCTCAGGCTGAGAGAAGCAAGCAACCCACGTTAGTTTTAATGCGGGTTGCTTCTTTCTCGCCTGGGAACTGGAAAGAAATCCGCTTTCCCCAGTTCTCAGACCGAGAGAAGCAAAAGGTACAGGGTTTCCCCTTGGCGTGTCCGCCATTAACATACTAATTCTGAAATTCGGATTTTTTCCGAAATGATTTTGGGGGGAAAAATTTCGGAAGGCATTCAGATTCGAAGCGCCAGCACCCCCTACATCCGCATCGAGTTTTGAACCCTTTTTTGGGTGGATCAACCAGGCCTAATAAATATACACATAACATCTTTCTCTTCTTTCTATTCTCTTGTATTTTCTCTCTCAACCCTCTCCGAAGTACATTTCTTCATTCTTTTCCAAAAAGGGACTGTGGGCGGTTTGTAGCCTGGTTCCCAGACTACCTGAAACCCCTTCCCCAATGTCCATTCCATGTGCAAAACACTGTGCTGCTCAGCCTGGAAAAAACTGCCAACTCTTTGTATCTTTCACACAGGAGCTGTACACGAAAATGAGCAATGACTGTCTCAACATCTCTCTGGACCAGGGGTGCTCAGAACGGTGATCGCGATCACCAGAGTGATCTTCGGGCCTCATCCTGGTGATCTTCAGGCCCCTGACCAGGTTTTTTGCTGTTGGTCCTCTTCACGCGCCCCTGCACGCTGCAAAGAAGTCCTCCGTTGTTGCTCCTCCCCGCTCCCTGCTCGCACGCCGCCTCCAAAAGCTCCAGAGTCCAAGTGGCAGAATGGGCCCCCTCTTTTGGACTCCTCCTCCTCCCTCCATCCTTCTCCAGCCACTCAGAGTCGTAGGAGACCAAAGGGGGCGGGCCTGGATGATGCCCCGCGCGCATGCGCAGAAGCGCCCATTCTGCCTTTCAGACTTCTCGTGAGCTCTTGGAGGCGGCACGCATGCTGGCGGCATGGAAATAGGAGCAATGACAGAGGAGAAGAAGAAGGACGCTTTGGGGTCATTTCCTTACCGCATCTCGGTCTTTTTACTTTGGGGTGGGTGCTTGATTGTACTGTGGCATGTCTCTTTGTTTATTTTTAATGTTTAAAAATGGCCTTTTAGCTCCAAAGCCTCTCTGTTTGCTTTGTTCCTTGAGAAATATATGTTGGGGAATATGGAAATGTGGGAGAAATGGGGTGGTTGGATGTATTTTTGCATGCCCCTTTGTTTACCTTGCTGAGTATTAAATGGCCTTGCAGTTCAAAAGCCCCTCTTCTTACTTTCTGGCTGATAATATGTGTGGTAATATGGCAGTGTGGGAGAAATGGGGTGGTTGGATGTATTTTTGCATGCCCCTTTGTTTACCTTGCTGAGTTTTAAATGGCCTTGCAGTTCAAAAGCCTCTCTTCTTACTTTCTGGCTGATAATATGTGTGGTAATATGGCAGTGTGGGAGAAATGGGGTGGTTGGATGTATTTTTGCATGCCCCTTTGTTTACCTTGCTGAGTATTAAATGGCCTTGCAGTTCAAAAGCCCCTCTTCTTACTTTCTGGCTGATAATATGTGTGGTAATATGGCAGTGTGGGAGAAATGGGGTGGTTGGATGTATTTTTGCATGCCCCTTTGTTTACCTTGCTGAGTATTAAATGGCCTTGCAGTTCAAAAGCCCCTCTTCTTACTTTCTGGCTGATAATATGTGTGGTAATATGGCAGTGTGGGAGAAATGGGGTGGTTGGATGTATTTTTGCATGCCCCTTTGTTTACCTTGCTGAGTATTAAATGGCCTTGCAGTTCAAAAGCCCCTCTTCTTACTTTCTGGCTGATAATATGTGTGGTAATATGACAGTGTGGGAGAAATGGGGTGGTTGGATGTATTTTTGCATGCCCCTTTGTTTACCTTGCTGAGTATTAAATGGCCTTGCAGTTCAAAAGCCCCTCTTCTTACTTTCTGGCTGATAATATGTGTGGTAATATGGCAGTGTGGGAGAAATGGGGTGGTTGGATGTATTTTTGCATGCCCCTTTGTTTACCTTGCTGAGTATTAAATGGCCTTGCAGTTCAAAAGCCCCTCTTCTTACTTTCTGGCTGATAATATGTGTGGTAATATGGCCGTGTGGGAGAAATGGTGTGGTTGGATGTATTTTAATCCTCTGTTTTATATTGTTGTTATTAAATTGAAATGTTGATGTTTTATAAATTCATTTTATGTAAACTGCCCCGAGCCTGCTGGAAGGAGCGGTACATAAAAATGAATAAGAAATAAATAAATAGTTATACGTTTTTCATTTCTGGGTAGGTGATCTTTGGGACTTGGTTTTTTAATCAGTAGCTCCCAGGCTGAAAAAGTGTGAGCACCCCTGCTCTGGACCTTCACAAGTGAGTTGTCAGCTTCCCCCCTTCCCAGATACACACACAAAAGACAGGGTTTCGGCCTGATAGGTCTGAAGTGTCTGCAAGAGTTCAGCAGCTGTCTCTTATTAGCACCTTGGTTTCTTCCATGCCAAGATGGAAGGAACAGCTCAGCGGGAAGTGGGGAGTGGGGGAAGGTATGGGATGACAGCATTAAATGTTTTCTTTTCTTTGATTTCCTCTCTTTATTTGGATCAGTAGAGAAAGCGTCTAGAATGCAGACACTTCTGAAATGCACTGACTTTGCCAAGCATCCTGGTAGCCACAAGCCTACTCTTCTACCCACAGCCCAGGGAAAATAAAACAGTTTCCCAACCAGTATGACTATTGAGGAGAGATTAATCATACTGGCTAGTCCTGGAACTTGTGTGTGTGTGTGTGTGTGTTTGTGTATGTGCCTTTAAGTCACCTGTTGACTTAAAGCATGATGCTCCAAAGGACTACGGCGGACCTCGAAGAAGAAGACGGCATATATATACCCTATCACAGTGTTTCCCAACCTTTTTTGAGCCGCGGCACACTTTTAACATTAAAAAATCCGGGGGCACACCACCAACCAAAATGACACAAAATGACACTCTAACACAGTAAAAAATGGCTGGGGGACGGTGGCCTGCTGGGAGCAGCTGCTGGGAGTGCCAAAGCTGGGGAGGGGGCGGAGCCAGGCTGCACCATGCCCCACCCCCTACCCCCAGATTCACCTCTCCCAGCAGCTGCTCCAGCCTTGAGGGGCAAGGCCAAGCCAACCATGCCAGAGCCAGCACAATGCTGGCTTGGCACTGCCCCTCAAGGCTGGAGCAGCTTCTGGGAGTGCCAAAGCTGGGGGAGGGGGGCAGAGCCAGGCCGCGCCATGCCCCGCCCCTCCCCCAGCTTCAACTCTCCTACAGGCTGCACCATGCCCCGCCCCCTCCCCTAAGCTTCAGCTCTCCTACAGAGGAGGAGCATGAGCGGTGGACGGGCTTCAGTGGGCAGGGCTCCTCCTCCACGCGACTTCAGCGAGCGAGGGGCGAGAGTCATGGTGGGAGTCATGGCGGGTTGGAGGCTGGCTGGGGAAAAGGCCAAAGGAGGCGGCGCCCCGGTCCCTTCTTCTTTTTCTTCGCCACTGCCCGGCCCTTCCTCCTCCCCCAAGCAGCAGGAGTTCGGCAGGAGGGGGGGAGGAAGGGGGGCAGAGAGCTTTTCTCGCGGCACAGCAGGAGGTCCGTCATGGCACACTAGTGTGCCACGGCACACTGGTTGAGAAAGACTGCCCTATCGTACTGATGGCAGCTTGTTCAACTTAAGCCGTCTGAGGGCTTGCACTAAGACTCTAAACTATCTAGTCCGTGAGCTGCTTTTTGCTGACAATGCTGCCCTTGTTGCCCATTCAGAAGCAGCTCTGCAGCACCTCACATCCTGCTTTGCAGCAGCTGCAGAGCTGTTTGGGCTGGAAGTCAGCCTGAAGAAAACGGAAGTCCTCTACCAGCCCGCACCACAGGAAGAACACCACCATCCCCACGTCAGCATAGGCAAATCTGTGCTTAAGTCCGTTCAGCAGTTCGCCTACCTGGGAAGCATCATCTCTTCAGATGCCAAGATTGACAAAGAGATAGATCACAGATTAGCAAAGGCATAGAGTGCTTTTGGAAGGCTTCACAAAAGAGTCTGGAGCAACAAGCACCTGAGGCAAAGCACCAAAATCAGTGTGTACAGAGCTATCATACTGTCTATTCTCCTCTATGGGTCTGAAACATGGGTCACCTATCGCCAACACCTACGACTCCTCGAACGCTTTCATCAGCGCTGTCTTCGCACAATCCTAAATATACACTGCACCAACTATGTGACTAATGTTGCTGTCCTTGAGCAAGCAGGGATCACCAGCATTGAGGCCATGCTATTGAGAACACAGCTGCGATGGGCAGGGCACGTCTCTTGGATGGAGGACCACCGCCTCCCAAAGATACTACTCTACGGTGAACTCGCCACAGGTCAGCGCAAGAGAGGCACCCCCAAAAAGAGATATAAGGACTCCCTGAAACAACATCTCTGGCTCGGCCAAATTGATCACCAACAATGGTCCACCCTGGCCTCACATCGGGAGGCATGGAGACGCACTATCCACAATGCTGCGGCCTCTTTCGAGAAGACAAGCCCAACGGGTCTCGAAGAGAAACGACAACGCAGAAAGAACCGCAACTTGGAAACAGCATCACCCAAGGAGACTTTCTGCTGTGCTTTCTGCAACCGAACTTGCCTATCTCAGATTGGCCTTTTTAGTCATCAACGCGCTTGTAAAAAGCAGGTGATGAGTCCTTCCTAAGAATCTTCGTTTGCGAGGTAATGCCGAGAGAGAGATTAATTTTACAGGATTTTCTTGACAAGGAATATTCAGAAGGTGTTTTGCCGGTTCCTTCCCTGAAATATAGCCTACAGCAGTGTTTCCCAACCTTTTTTGAGCTGCGGCACACTTTTTACATTTGCAAAATCCTGGGGCACACCACCAACCAAAATGACACAAAGTGACACTCTAACACAGTAATACATATAGTTAATATGTTTTTAAATGTATTTATACACTCAGTGTGAAACCTGGGCCTGTTTCGATGAACACAACATAGATATCCTGGCAGGAATGGCAGAAAGACACAAACTTCCCACACAGAACTCCCATAACCAAGAGAAAATACTTTAAGAGTTTGGTGGGCATTGACCTTGGGTTTTGGAGTTGTAGTTCACCTATATCCAGAGAGCACTGTGAACTCAAACAATGTTGGATCAGGACCAAACTTGGCATGAATACTCAATACGCCCAAATGTGAACACAGATGGAGTTTGGGGAAAATAGACCTTGACATTTGGGAGTTACAGCTTGTAGGATTTATAGTTAACACACAAACAAACTCTTGCAACAATGGAGCAAACTTGGCATGAACTCTCTTGCAACAATGGAATGGAACCAAACTTGGCACCTAGTGTGGACTCAAACAATGTTGGATCTCATGAATACCAACAGAAATTTGTACTGAAAACACACACAAACAAAGTTTGAACTCTTGCAACAATGGAATGGAACCAAACTTGACCTTGAGTTTGGGGAATTGACCTTGAGTTTGTCGTTCACCTACACCCAGAGAGCACTGTGGACTCAAACAATGATGGATCTGGACCACACTTGGCATGAATACTCAATACGCCCAACTATGAACACACATGGAGTGCCTTTATCAAGGTAGGTCTCTTAGGGTTTTTGTACTTCAACACACTAGACTCTCTCCCCTCCCGGAGATCCCAATTTCCCACGCCACACCTGATGATCGCTCACGGCACACTAGTGTGCCCCGGCACACTGGTTGGGAAACACTGGCCTACAGCATCTGGTATTCACTGGTGGTCTCCCATCCAAGACCTAAGCAGGGGTGATCCAGTTTAACTTCCAAGGTAATGCAGAATCTGGTACCTTTGTGGCATTTAGGTTGTACCCAGGGGCGGTCCTACAAGATAGGCCAAGTAGGCAGCCGCCTAGGGCGCCATCTGGGAAGGGGGCGCCATCCTGGCCGCATGGGGCGCCATCCTGGCCCTGCCGATGTTCCTCAGACAGTGCTGCAGCTGCCTGCTTTTTGACCCCGGCCTTGTGCGCTCCGACATCGCTTTTGGGCATGCGCGGAGGTTTTTGCACAGGCACAGTTGCTCCGGAGCTGAAGTTGAGCGCAGGAGCAACTGCACATGTGCGAAAACCTCCGCGCATGCCCAGTAGCTCCCTTGCACAGAAGCCTGTAAGCAAAGCACTCCCTATCGGGCAGGCAGGGAGTGCTCCTCCTCTCCCTTTGTCTCCGCCGTGCGCGCGTTTGCAGGGAAGGAGAAAAGAATCAGTGAAGGAAGTGTAAGTGAAGGAATGAATGAAGGGCTTTCCTCCTCCTCCTCCTCTGTGACCTCTTCTCTCCCTCCTTCCTTTCTTCGGCTCTATTTCTGTCTAGACCTGAGGGCCTGAGGCTATGAGGAGTTGTGGGGTTGGAGGCCAAAACACCTAGAGGGAGGGAGGGAGGGAGGGCCCAAGTTTGCCCAGGCCGTGCTGCCTGTATTCGACCTCATTTGAACATTTTGGCTGTTTTTCTATTTACATTTACATTGGGATCCTAATTTTGGACTTATGGGAGACTCCTATGAATTATGAGTCAGGTGGTAGGTAATATATTCTGATTTTGATGCATTTACATTGCATTTCTTGTTGATTATTATACAGTTCTGCTTAATAGTCATACAATATAATACAAATACAATATAACAATAGAATAATGATATATTTTATATTACATGTAATATTACAAACAATATTGCAGTATAGTGGTATTGTACAAAATAGTAATATATAATATTGTATTTTACTTTATTTTGGGTTGAGTTTTATAGGAGTAATGAAAATATTTAGTAGAGGATAATTTTATTTAAATAAATATTTTTATTATTTTATAATAATAATAATATAATAGAATGTTACATTATATTATAATGTCAATATATTATAATATAATTATATTGTAATGTAGTATAATATAATTATGATATAATATAGTATGAGTATGGTATAATATATTGTATATACATTGATACAATATAATACTACTAATGGTATTGTGATATTATAATTGTATATTTGTTTTACATGGGGGGCGGCAAAATAATGTTTTTTGGGGGGGGCACCAAAATAATGTTCGCCTACCATTTAAAATTACCTTAGACCGCCCCTGGTTGTACCCGTTCCAAAATAATGTTTCCAATGTCTGCTCCAGCCACACTCTCATGACTTTTCGATACCTCTCCGTCTGCCACCTGTGGCGAAAGTAGTCAGCAAGACTTTTCTTAGCAGAGGTGAACTCCCTGGCCTTCAGCACAGTGGCCGCATTAACATATCCCAGTAGGGTTTCGTCTTGCCCTGGTGAGTGGAGCAGACAGGCCATTGGGAGGGAAAAGGGACTGGCTGCGGCTGTGGGCTAAAGAATGCCTTGCCTCTCTCTTTATCTGTGCCTCCGGGCTCTCCTACCGGAGCGTCTGCAGATAATCAAGGAGCAGATTTGAAACACAGGCGCCAGACAGGATCTTTATCTCCCTCCAAAGTGGAATGTGGATCAAGGCAATGAGTGCAACCTTTCCAGAGAGGGAGAAACACACCCGCACCCCAAACAAACAAAGCTGTTTTTTCCTCGGCAGCAGAAAACCAGACATGCTACTGGATGGAGCACCAAGAGAACAAACAGAGCCAAGTTAACTATTTATTTATTTATTTATTTATTTATTAGTCAATTTTATATTCCGCTCCTCCCAGCAGGCTCGGGGCGGATCACAACAAGGATAAAATGCACAATACAAATGTACAGCGAAATTCGATAGAAACAATAAAACCACAGACATAATCCATAGCCAACTGATTACAGGTCGTCGATCTTAGATTCGAATATTGGTGAGCCTCTTCGTTCGAATCAGCCGAAGGCTGTTCTAAAGAGGACAGTCTTACAGGCTCTTCGAAAAGGACCAAGTTCATGTATTGCCCGGACATGGTTGGGTAGCGAATTCCAAGTCATGGGAGCCACAAATGAAAAGGCCCGTTGTCTTGTGCTGGACAAGTGGCAGGAGCGGGGTGATGGAACAACCAACAAGTTCTGCTCTTCCGGCGCAGTGATCTCGGGGAACGTGACGGGGGTAAGGCGGTCCCTTAGGTACTCAGGCCCTAGACCGTGCAAGGCCTTGAAGGTTAACACCAACACCTTGAAGGCAATCCGGTACTCAATGGGAAGCCAGTGCAGTTGCCGTAGAATAGGTGTAATATGCTCCCTCACCATTCTGCACCAGCTTGAGTTTCCGGATTGTCGACAGGGGAAGGCCCACGTAGAGGGCGTTACAGTAGTCCAGCCTCGAGATGACCGTCGCCTGGATCACCGTGGCCAGGTCGTCCCTGGACAGGTAGGGTGCCAGTCGCCTAGCCTGGCGAAGATGGTAGAACGCCGTTTTGCTGACCATGGCGACCTGAGTCTCCATGGTCAGCAAAGGGTCCAATTGGACGCCTAAACTACAAGCCTGTCAGGAAGGCAATCGTGAAAAAGAAACTCCACTCTTTTGGAAATCAGGGAATGGCATAAGGCAGTCTTTTTCAACCAGTGTGCCGTGGCACACTAGTGTGCCGTGACGGACCTCCTGCTGTGCCGCGAGAAAGCTCTCTGCCCCCTTCTCCCCCCCCCCGAACTCCTGCTGCTTGGGGAGGAGGAAGGGCCGGGCAGTGGCGAAGAAAAAGAAGAAGGGACCGGGGCGCCGCCTCCTTCGGCCGTTTCCCCAGCCAGCCTCCAATTTGCCATGACTCCCACCATGACTCTCGCCCCTCGCTTGCTGAAGCCACATGGAGGAGGAGCCCCGCCCACTGAAGCCCATTCACCGCTCATGCTCCGCCTCTGTAGGAGAGCTGAAGCTGGGGGGAGGGGGCGGGGCATGGTGGGGCCTGTAGGAGAGCTGAAGCTGTGGGGAGGGGAGGGGGTATGGCGCGGCCTTGCTCTGCCCCCTCCCCCGGCTTCGACACTCCCAGCAGCTGCTCCAGCCTTGAGGGGACAGTGCCAAGCCAGCATTGTGCTGGCTCTGGCACCGCTGGCTTGGCACTGCCCCCTCAAGGCTGGAGCAGCTGCTGGGAGAGGTGAAGCTTGGGGTAGGGGGCGGGGCATGGCGCAGCCTGGCTCCGCCCCTCCTGGCTTCAGCACTCCCAGCAGCTGCTCCCAGCAGGCCACCAACCCCAGCCGTTCTTACTGTGTTAGAGTGTCATTTTGTGTCATTTTGGTTGGTGGTGTGCCCTGGATTTTTTAAATGTTAAAAGTGTGCCGCGGCTCAAAAAAGGTTGGGAAACACTGGCATAAGGTCTCCTTCCATGAATTTAGCTGTGCAGCCAGGAATTGTGTCATGGAATACAAGTTATGTCCAAGGCATCTCCACGCAGTACATTTGTTTCTCTGGACTGCACCAAACTAAATTACAATACATTACAATCTATTGACCCACCACCTGGCCAGGGCTGGAGTGAGGGGAACAGTCCTTAAATAGGTGTCCTCCTTCCTTCAGAACCGGCTTCAGCGAGTGAGGAGGGGTGAGGTTGTCTCTGAGGGTGCCCCACTTTTGTATGGGGTGCCTCAGGGGGCAATCCTCTCCCCTCTATTATTTAACATACAGTATATGTACGACCACTTGCGCGGCTGGTACGTAGCTTTGGGCTGGAGTGTCACCAATATGCGGATGACACCCAGCTCATTCTGGGGATGAAAGGCTGGCCCGAATCCGATAATTTCCATCGTTGCCTTGAGGCCGTTACTGGATGGCTGCGAGCCAGTAGGTTGAAGGTGAATCCGGCTAAGACGGAGATCCTGTGGCTGGGCCGTCCGGGTATGGGCGGGGTCCAGCTTCCAACCCTGGATGGCGTGGCAATATGCCCATTGTCAGCTGTTAAGAGCCTCGGCATCACCCTGGACACTCAACTGATGATGGAAACACATACATTTAAAAATATATTAACGATATGTATGACTGTGTTAGAGTGTCATTTTGTGTCATTTTGGTTGGTGGTGTGCCCCAGGATTTTGCAAATGTAAAAAGTGTGCCGCGGCTCAAAAAAGGTTGGGAAACACTGATTTAGTAGATTTATATCCCACTTTTCACTAGTTTTGGACTTCAAGGTGACAGCTAGCAGTTTGCATTTATCTTACATAGATTTAAAAGGATGTGTTTCATCCAGCACAAAAGATTCAACTTTTTCCTCTGCTGAAAGTATCGACGTCCCTACTCATGAACGAGGGTGAGGAGAGAACTCTGTAGCAAGTACAGACAGAACAAATTATTATTTGTAATTATATAATATGCACGGCACAAGGGAGGGCAGCTTAAAAGGGCATAAAATTCACTGTGAAATCCCTCATGCAGCTCAGCATTATGCACATTTAGCTGGGAATAAATCTCCACAGAGTCTAATTGGGTGCAGGATTACAGAAGGCTGCAGTTTGAGTGAGTAAGCTCCACTGAACACACTGAGGCTTACGTCTGAGTAAATAATGCATCTGCTGTTAAGAATACGATCTAGAAAGATTAAAGGAGTGCAACCATCTCAGAGAACCCGTAACTCAGAGGCAGAGCATATGTTCTGTATCTAAAATATCCCGTACTCCACCCCTGGTGTTGTTAGTAATGGGACCCCCATCTTAAACTCTCTTCCCACTGTATTGAGAATTCCCAAGTATTTATTTATTTATTTTGGGATTTATAAACCGCCCATCCCAGATGGCTCTGGGCGATTTGCAGTAAAACACACAGTTAGTACCTAAAACAGGGCTGCCCAACTTCTATGGGCCCAAGGGCCGGAATTCCGGTCACTGATCACCTGGGGGGCCGAAGGGTCTGCCCCCTCCCCTGGCTCCGCCCCCTCCCCGAGCTCCACCCCTGCCCCTCCCCCGGCTCCGCCCACTCCCCAGCTCCGCCCCCTCCTTGGCTCCAATTTACTTACAATTGACCTTGAGTTGTGGAGTTGTAGTTCACCTCCATCCAGAGAGCACTGTGGACTCAAATAATGATGGATGCGGACCAAACTTGGCATGAATACTCAATATACCCAAATGGGAACACTGGTGGATTTGGGGGAATGTTTCCTACTACCTTTGAGTTATTTGAGTCCACACTCAAATTGGGACACACCAAAAAAAACCAAACACCTCAAAGCCGTCGCAGGGCTTGATGGGGCCTCCTTTCCCAGAGGCGGGGGGAGGAGGCCCAAAGAGCTCCCTCCCTCCCTGAAGGGAAAACAAGCCGCGGGGGCAGGCGCAAAGGAAGCCACGTTGCGCCCTGCACGCGGGGGAAGGCAGCACAACAAGGGGAGGGGCGCAGAGGAGGGAAGGAAGCGTCGCCAAGGAAACCGCCGCTGAGGGACCCCTCCCCCTCACCCAACGTCCCACTGTTTTTAGATTGATTGATTCGAGCCAGGCCCTTCCTTACCCATACTACGAGAGCCCCGCCACAGGGCCGAAGTGCCAACGCCAACGCCATTCCCGAAGAGCCCCGCTGGAGCCGAGGCCAAGCTCAGGCCGTGCGTGGTGGCTCTCCCATCCGCGGGGCGGGAAGCGAGGGCCCTCCACAGGAAGAGGACGGAGCCAGGAGGGGCTTTCCTGCCTCACTCCCTCCTCCCTCTCTCTGAGGGAATGGGGCTGGCCTGGAAGCAGCCGCGAGGGAGGAGGAGGCGCACGCCCAGGCTGGCCGCAAATCCCGCTGGACCCAAGATTTCGGCAGCTATCGCGAGACTATGCAGCCACAGACGGAATTTCGACCTCTCTCGAAATTCCGTCTGTGGCTGGCGTAGTCTCGCGATGCTTGCCTAAACCCGGAAGTAGGGGTTTTTTAAATTTTATTTTTCATTTTTTATTTGTATTTTATTAAAACAAATTAGGGGGCTGGAGGGAAGGGGCTCGGGGGCCATGTACGGTCCCCCGGGCCGCCTGTTGGACAGCCCTGATCTAAAACATCTAAAGTATCTAACATCTAAAAACATCTAAAAACAAGTAACAATTTAACGGTTCTCAGCCAAACACCCTCTCAAACAGCCACCTTTTACAAGCCATGTGAAAGTCTTTTAGATCACGGGTGGCTCTGATGTAAGCAAGGAGGGCGTTCCAAAGTGACGGGGCGATCACCGAAAAAGCTCTACACCAGGTTGATGTCAGATGGGCATCCTTAGGGCCTAGGACCTGTAATAGATTCTGATGGTCTGATCGAGGTGATCTCCAGGTTTGACATGGAGAGAGGTGTTCCCGTAGGTACGCTGGCACTTGGGCATGCAAGGCCTTAAAGGTTAGAACCAGCACCTTGTGAGTCATATGGAACTCGACCGAAAGCCAGTGCAGTCGGTATAGAGCAGGTGTTATATCGTTCCTCACGGGGGTTCCCGTGAGGAGTCTGGACACCGCATTCTGTACTAGTTGAAGTCTCCAGGTCACCGACAAAGGGAGGCCAACATAAAGGGCATTACAATAGTCAATTATTGACGTTACCGTGGCATGAACCACTGTGGCCAGATCATCCCCAGACAGGTAAGGCGCCAGCCGTCTAGCCTGCCGAAGATGGAAAAAGGCCGACTTACTGACGGCGGAGACCTGGGCCTCCATTGTCAATAACGAGTCAAAAATGACACCAAGGCTTTTGACGGTGATAGCTGGAGAGAGAGGTTCACCGTCTAAGGTGGGCAACTAAACCTCATCTAATCCAGAACGACCCAGCCACAAGATCTCTGTCTTCGCCAGATTCACCCTCAGTCTACTGGAACGCAGCCAACCTGTTACGGCCTCAAGGCAAGATGTGAATTTATCAGGAACTGAGTCCCGTCGGCCGTCCATCCGTAGAAGGAGCTGGGTGTCATCAGCATACTGATAACATTCCAGACCATAACTCTGAACTAGCTGAGCGAGTGGTCGCATATATATGTTCAATAAAAGTGGAGATAGAATGGGCCCCCGAGGGACTCAAAACATACTGTAAGTGGTGATTTTTCAGAGGCCGTCCCACTCCATTCCATACATTGCCAGTGGTTCCGGAGGAAGGAGTCCACCCAGTTAAGGTCAGATCCTTGGACCCCCGAGGTGGTGGGTCAAAAGATCATAATCAACCATGTCAAAGGCAGCTGTAAGATCCAGGGGCGGTCCGAGCTCTCCCGGGGGGGGGGTAAGCGAACATTATTTTGCCCCCCCCCCCCCGCGGCTCCCAAGCGCGCCGCCCGTATCTCCGTGCTGCTGCCGCGCTGCGCCTACAGGCGCTTCTGGGCATGCACGGAGGTTTTGCGCGCATGACCAGTGCCTACGAAGTTCCACTTGAACTCCGTAGGCACTGCGCATGCACGCGAAAATCTCCGCGTGCATGCGCTGTGCCTACGGAGTTCATTTGAGCTCTGGAGACATAGCGCATGTGCGCGGAGATTTTCGCGCGCATGCGCTGTGTCTACAGAGCTCAAGTGGAGCTCTGTAGGCACTGGGCATGCGTGCAAAACCTCCGCGTGCATGTGCTGTGCCTACGGAGTTCACTTGAGCTCTGTAGACCCAGCGCGTGTGCGCTGAGATTTTCGCACGCATGCGCAGTGCCTACAGAGTTCAAGTGGAGCTCCGTAGGCACTGGGCATGCGCGCAAAACCTCTGCGCATGCCCAGAAGCACCTGTAGGCGCAGCGCGGCAGCAGCGCGGAGATACGGTGGTGCGGCGCCCCACGATGGCGCATCTAAGATGACGCCCTACGTGGTTGCGTAGTTTGCCTAATGGAAAGACCGTCCCTGGTAAGATCTAACAATACAAGCAATGCTGATCCACCTCGGTCAAGCTGGCGTCGGAGTTGATCCGAGATGGCAACCAGCACAGTCTCAGTCCCATGTCCCGAAGGGAAGCCGGACTAGTATGAGGGATGGTGGGAGCTGCAGTCTTAATGGCAGAATTATATGTTGCCGATACCTGCTAAAAAGAAGTACTTTTGCTGTGAGTGTAACCACCTGAGGAACATATACAGCTTAACCTCTTTTTTGCAAGCCTGCTTTATATATGCCGTGAGAAGTAGTAACAAAACTAGAAAATAGGCTAAGCTTATTCCTTTTAATTAGGAATCCAGACATTTAACAGGAACTCGTATCTTTAGCATATCCAGGGTGTATTGGTATATGATTGGTTCATTTCCACTGCTCTATGCACTCATTTGAAGACACTGCTCCCATTAACTGTTCTTGTTGTCCAGTCACAGACACAGTTTCAAATCCGTTATTACTTTTTAAGCAAAAAATATCTCAGAAATGACAGTGAGTTGCGCACAATTCATTCCTACAAAAAAAGGGAAAGGAAATTCATAATTTGTGCCTTGAGATTCGAAATTATTTCTTACAGTCAATTAAATGGGAATTTACTAACATAATGGAAGAAAGATGGAATTTAGCAACCTACTCTGCATTGCAGGTGGATCGAGAAAGGGTTCAGGCATGGCCAACAGATAAAGAGTAGGATTGTTCCAAGTGAATTGAAAAGGGACATGCAGCATTATTCTAGAATAACCAATTAACACACCCATAACGAATTGAGCAGAAGGCATTGGTCCAAATGCAACAAGAATCACACAAACCACAAACTGAGGATGTATTTACACTGTTGAATGAATGCAGTTTGACATCACTTTAATGGCCATGAGTAAATGCTTTGAAATTCTGGGATTTGTAGTTTGAGGAGGCGCCAGCACTCTTTAGCAGAGAAGGCTTAAGACCTTGTAAAACTGCAATCCAAGTGCCAGGATTCCAAGTGCTGTTAAATTGCATTAATTCTACAGTGTAGACCAGTCTTTCTCAACCGCTGTGCCTCGGCACACTAGTGTGCCGTGAGTGATCAGCTGGTGTGCCGCAAGAAAACCTCTCCCCCCCCGCTTTCCTGCGGCACACCAGCCGATTGCAGGACAGCGGATGGGGAACACAACCCTCTCTAGGACCTAGAGAGGCAAGGGAGGCTCAGGAGGGGAGGGGCCAGGCCAGGCTCTCCTCCTCCTCCCGAAGTGAGCCCACAGGAGGAGGAGGCGGGAACCTGGCGTGAACCGGAAAACGGCTCCCGCAGGGCCCAGGAGCTGCCTGGGAGCCGAGTTCGTCTGGAGCGGCTCGCGTCGTCCGCGGAACCTGGCGGAACAGGCGAGCCGCCCAAACTCGACTCCCAGGCAGGGCCTGTTCCCTAGGCTCTCCCAATGCTTGTGAGGGAGAACTGGGGAAACGGAGCCAATCTCGGGCTTGCCTTCCCCAACCGCTGTTTGGGAGAAGGCAGGGCCCGAGAGGCGCCTGCCGTTTGCCCGAGCCTCCCTCCGCATGCGAGAGAGGCTCGGGAAACGGAGCCAATTTCGGGGCTTGCCTTCTCCCAAACCGCTGTTTGGGAGAAGGCAAGGCCGCAGAGGTGGCTTCTCCGTTTGCCTGAGCCGCTCTCCGCATGCGAGAATGGCTCGGGCAAACAGAGCAGGCCCTTCTGTGTTCTGCCTTCTCCCAAACAGCAGTTTGGGAGAAGGCAAGCCCGAGATTGGCTCCGTTTCCCAGTTCTCCCTCACAAGCAGAGGGAGAGCCTGGGGACAGGCCCCTGCCTGGGAGTCGGGTTTGGCGGCTCGCCTGTTCTGCCAGGTTCCACGGAAGACGCGAGCAAGCCGGTCACCTCGCCTCCCAGGCAGGTCCGGGCCCTGCGGGAGCCGTTTTCCTCACGCCAGGTTCCTGCCTCCTCCTGTGGGCTCACTTCTGGAGGAGGAGAGCCTGGCCTGGCCCCTCCCCTCCTGAGCCTCCCCTGGCCTCGCCCCTCCCTCCTCTTCGCTGCCGTTCCCTCCGGCTCCCTGTCAATTTCCCCCAAACTCCATCTGTGTTCACATTTGGGCGTATTGAGTATTCATGCCAAGTTTGGTCCTGATCCAACATTGTTTGAGTCCACAGTGCTTTCTGGATGTAGGTGAACTACAACTCCAAAACTCAAGGTCAGTTAAATATATGTATTACTGTGTTAGAGTGTCATTTTGTTTCATTTCGGTTGGTGGTGTGCCTCGGGATTTTTTAAATGCCAAAAGTGTGCCTCGGCTCAAAAAAGGTTGAGAAACACTGGTGTAGACATATGCCAAGGCTACAACCCTAGATCCACTTACTTGGGAGCGAATCCCTCTGAACTCAACATTTTCAACTGAACAGGCATTTTTAGGATGCCACTGTGAGAAGGAAGTGAACCAAGTGGTAAATTACAGCAGGGTCATGTTTATGTCGACTTCAAAATGACCTTGGACTTGGACTTTCCCAACCGCTGTGATGCGGTACAGTAGTGTGCCGTGAAGGACCTCCTGCTGTGCCGCGAGAAAAGCTCTCTGCCCCCCTTCCTTCCCCCTTCTTCCTGCCAAACTCCTGCTACTTGGGGGGGGGGAGGAAGGGCCAGGCGGCAGCGAAGAAAAAGAGGAAGGGGCCGGGGCGCCGCCTCCTTCGGCCATTTCCCCAGCCAGCCTCCAATCGAGGGAGGGAGATGGGAAGGGTGACATCGCTCGGGCCCCGCCCCCTTCCCAGCGGCAGAAGCTTGCTTGTGCCTGATTGAGTCATGGCAGGAGTCATGGCGGAGAGCGGCCCCCATTCCCGGCGCCGCTCTCCGCCATGACTCCGCCCCCTCACTCGCTGAGGCCGCATGGAGGAGGAGCATGAGTGGTGGACGGGCTTCAGTGGGCGGGGCTGAAGTCCATCCACTGCTCATGCTCCTCCTCCTCCACGTGGCCTCAGCAAGCGAGGGGCCGGAGTCATGGCGGAGAGCTGCGCTGGGGACGGGGAATTGCCACCTTCTCCCTCTCCCCCGCCACCCCTTTCACCCATGAGCCGCTACCCGTGGCAATGGGAGCGGCTGAGGCTGGCGGCGGGACCCTGGGCCGGAGCCTGGGCTTGGTGGCGGCCCTCGGCCTGCTCTACTGCCTGAGGGGCCCACTTGCCAAGTTTGGTCCAGATCCATCATTGTTTGAGTCCACAGTGCTCTCTGGATGTAGGTGAACTACAACTCCAAAACTCAAGGTCAATTAACTATATGTATTACTGTGTTTGAGTGTCATTTAATGTCATTTTGGTTGGTGGTGTGCCCCCGGATTTTTTTAATGTTAAAAGTGTGCCGCGGCTCAAAAAAGGTTGGGAAACACTGCTCTAGAACAGTGGTTCCCAATCTTTTCTGACCAGGGACCACTTTGACTAGGGACCACTCTCCAACATTAGTGCCAAAAAAGTTTATCAACTTTAGATTCGGTTTGGTTATTCTGGGTGCTGATTCAGAAAATTGCATTGGATAGACCAGGGCTGTCCAACTAGCGGCCCGGGGCCCCGTACACGGCCCCCCAGCCTGTTGGACACGGCCCCCGCTATGCTCCCGGCCGCCATTTTTAATTTTTTTAAAAAAAATTTTAAATGGTGGCCGGGGAGGGGAGGCAGGGCAGGGAGGAGGAAGTGAGCCAGCTCCTCCTCCCTGCACCGCCCTCTTTTTCCCTCTCTCGCTGGCGCCGATGCAAACCGGTTTGCATCGGCACCGGCAGAGGGACAAGGGGCGGTGCAGGGAGGAGGAGGAGAGCTAGCTCCTCCTCCCTGCAACGCCCTCTTCTTCCCTCTCTCTCCGGCGCCGATGCCTTGGAAGGGAGGGGGGTCCCCCGCAGCGCCTCCCTCCCTTCCAAGGCATCACGGCAGCGACGAAAACTCCCCCGCCAGCCATCCAGGGAAACCCTCCCGTCACCCAGGGAAACCCTCCCGCAAGCCTGGATGGCTGGCAGGGGAAGCGAGAAGCGCCGCTCGCTTCCCCCGCCAGCCACCCAGGCTGGCGGGGGAGTTTTTGCCCAGCTCCCGTGTCCCTCTGCTCAGAGGGACATGGGAGCCGGGCGAAAACCCTCCCCGTGATGTCAGGCGTCACCCAGCCTAACGTCACCCAGGGAAACCCTCCTGAAAATGGGCGGGCCACGCAGGAGGCCGGCCACGACCCCGGGAGCGGCCACGCCCCTGGGAGCGGCCACGCCCCCCGCTCACTGATCACCTGCGGCCCCCCAGGTGATCAGTGATCAGGGCCGGAAGAAGTTGGACAGCACTGGGATAGACCACATCAGCTCTAGTTTCTGATACAGAACATATGCCATACAGTAGTCACCATCTGCTCAACCACCGAAAACCATATTTAATAAGCCTCAAAACTATAAGAGGGTTCACTCTCGTTGCAATGGTGTAGTAATTGTGATGTCGCGGGCCATATTTTAGTTCTCGTGGACCACTGGTGGCCCATGGGCCACAGGTTGGGAGCGAGGCAGCTCCCCACTCTAGCAGGAGGGGGGAACAAACGTGGCTAATCGGCGCGGCCTGTTGCTTGCCAACACTAAGCAGAGTTCTCTGGATTTAGGTTTAGTCGTGCATAGAGTCGTGCTGAAATTGATGGGCTTACTCGAAGTATAATTAATTCTGTCTCCAATCCAGTAATTAGATATGAAAGAAAATTATCTAGTCTGTTTAGCAAAATTACCCTCCCAGTCTTCAGTCAGCCTGATGTCTCAAATTCAATCAAAATATAGCCTTGCAATAATGCAAGAAGCCTTTAATTTCTTTAAAACACAGACTCCTGTCATTTAGGGAATTTGATTAAGGGACACCGGTCTTTTCAACTCCTTAACCTCTTCCCCACCATCACTCCTACAGGGCAGCCAAAGGGCTTACTATTCCATAGAACCTTAAATTAAAACTCTTTAGCACCGTCTAACAAGGCTTGAATAACTAAGATTATTACAATCTCCTTAGACTCCTCTCCAGGGCGCAGTGGGACCTATAGCTCTACCAGGAGGGGAAGATCCAAGCAGAGCGAGGGTTCTTTTATCTCTTCATTTCAATCCCTCGGAGCAGCCTGCCTGGAGAGATCTTGGGTGGCGATTTCCCTTCTCAGACCCAGCGCACTGAGACAGGTTTCTTGTCTCTGCCTTGTGCATGACTCCATCCTTATTGTGTAGTCATTCATTCCATTTATAATGAGTTCCCTTTGCACACTACCTTTCTTCCAATATGTTCAAGGTTGCATACATAGTTGATCCTTTCCTTACTTCATGTTGACGACAAGAACCCTATGAAACAGCTGAGGGTGGAAGAAAGCAGTTGGCTCAGTGTCAACTATAGCTTTCCATGGCTCCCAATTCCCACACCAAGGGTCTGTTATACCAGTGTTTCCCAGCCTTTTTTGAGCTGCGGCACACTTTTAACATTAAAAAAATCCGGGGGCACACCAACAACCAAAATGACACAAAATGACACTCTAACACAATAAAGAACAGCTGGGGGATGGTGGCCTGCTGGGAGCAGCTGCTGGGAGTGCCAAAGCTGGGGGAGGGGGAGGAGCCAGGCTGTGCCATGCCCCACCCCCTCCCCCCGGCTTCAGTTCTCCCACAGCTTCGCCAGCCTTGAGGGGGCAGTGCCAAGCCAGCATTGCTGGCTTGGCATTGCCCCCTCAAGACTGGCGAAGCTGTGTGAGCGCTGAAGCCAGGGGCTGGGGAGGGCGCCATGCCTTGCCCCTCCCTCGCTTCAGCTCTCCCAGAGAGGAGGAGCATGAGTGGTGGACGGGCTTCAGTGGACGGGGCTCCTCCGCGCGGCTTCAGCGAGCGAGGGGCGAGAGTCATGGTGGGAGTCATGGCGGATTGAAGGCTGGCTGGGGAAACGGCCAAAGGAGGCGGCGCCCCGGCCCCTTCTTCTTTTTCTTCGCCACCGCCCGGCCCTTCCTCCCCCTCCCCCAAGCAGCAGGAGTTCGGCAGGAGGAGGGGGAAGGAAGGGGGCAGAGACCTTTTCTCGCGGCACACCTGATGATCACTCACGGCACACTAGTGTGCCATGGCACACTGGTTGAGAAACACTGTGTTATACCAGTGTAGATCTCTCTAAAACAGGGGTGCCCACACTTTTTCAGCATGCAAGCTACTTATAATAAAACCAAGTCAGAAAGATCTACCTACCACCTCTAGGCTGGAGAGGGGGGGGGGGGCAGAGCCAGGCTCCGCCAAGCCCCGCCCCCTTCCCACTGGCTTTGGAGCTCCCAGCAGCTTCTCCAGGCTTGAGGATGGCAGTGCCAAACCAGCCTTGTGCTAGCTATGCCACCACTGACTTGGAATTGCCATCCTCAAGCCTGGAGAAGCTGCTGGTAGAGTGGAAGCCAGGCTGCGCCAAGCCCCGCCCCCTCCCCTCTGGCTTTGGAACTCCCAGCAGCTTCTCCAGGCTTGAGGATGGCAGTCCCAAACCAGCCTTGTGCTAGCTATGCCACCACTGGCTTGGAATTGCCATCCTCAAGCCTGGAGAAGCTGCTGGTAGAGTGGAAGCCAGGCTGCGCCAAGCCCCGCCCCCTCCCCTCTGGCTTTGGAACTCCCAGCAGCTTCTCCAGGCTCGAGGATGGCAGTGCCAAACCAGCCTTGTGCTAGCTATGCCACCACTGGCTTGGAATTGCCATCCTCAAGCCTGGAGAAGCTGCTGGTAGAGTGGAAGCCAGGCTGCGCCAAGCCCCGCCCCCTCCCCTCTGGCTTTGGAGCTCCCAGCAGCTTCTCCAGGCTTGAGGATGGCAGTGCCAAACCAGCCTTGTGTTAGCTATGTCACCACTGGCTTGGCATTGCCATCCTCAAGCCTGGAGAAGCTGCTGGGAGTGCTGAAGCCGGGGAAGGGGGCAGGGCTTGGTGCAGCCTGGCTCCGCCCCCTCTGAGAAGCACCCCATCCGGCTGGGATCGACTTACTTTGGTCCCGGGATCGACTGGTCGATCGCGATCGACTTCCTGAGCAGCCCTGCTCTAAAACGTTGCTTTTGTTCTTGTGTGCTTTTGAGTTGTTTCTGACTTATGGTGGTCCTATGGTGACGTTATCACTAGGTTTTCTTGGCAGGATTTATTCAGAGGGGATTTGTCATTGTCTTCTTCTGAGACTGGAAAAGTAGAAAAACAGGGAACGTCGTGGTAACATGCAAGTTCAATTATTTATTCATAATCAGTATCTTTAAGTGGAATCAGAGTGGACATGCGATATGAGATGTCTTTAGAAGATCCAACTTCCAATCATAAATCCCAAAGTATAATATCAATAAATTGCGGGTAATCCAAATACGAGTATAATCCGGGATAGAAAGGTCCGTGTGTTTGGATACACCAGTGGCTGTGTCCACTATCATGACAAATTTATGACTTATGATTGAATATTGATTCACCGGACCAGTGGGATTGCTTTCTACATGTGGATATTTATACTTACAATCCAGATGAAGCCTCATTAGTCATGAAGTGGACGCAGCCTTACTTTGACCGTCAAAAGACCCGCACCTTTCTATCCCGGATTATACTCGTATTTGGATTACCCGCAATTTATTGATTGGAAGTTGGATCTTCTAAAGACATCTCATATCGCATGTCCACTCTGATTCCACTTAAAGATACTGATTATGAATAAATAATTGAACTTGTATGTTACCACGACGTTCCCTGTTTTTCTACTTTTGCATTTGAGCAGAACACCCCACCTTTATTCTTCTGAGACTGGGGCAGCATGACTTAGTGAAGGTTGCCCAGTAGGCTTCTGTGGTTGACGGGGATTTGAACCCTGATCTCCCAGACTTCTGGTCCAACATTCAAATCAATACACCATGCTGATTCTCTCTCTCTCTCAAAAAAAAAGCATATCTGACCGAAACCCGGTTGCCTTACTCATCTGGTTCCTTCTGAGATCTAATTGTTCTCTCACCCCCATGATGAAAAAGAAGAGTTGGGCATAAAATGATTGAAGGATGCAATCCTATAGCTTCTCAACATTTCAGCGTGGGAAGGAGCCACAGCCAGCCCCACCAATTGTTTGTTCTTAAGCACAGTCGACCATAAATATGCTCTCTTGATCAAGTACCGTATTTTTCGCTCCATAAGACGCAGTTTTTTCCTTCCAAAGTAGGAGGAAAAATCAGCCGCGTCTTATGGAGCGAAGAAGGGAGAGGCGATAGTAAGCCTTTCCCTTGGCCGCCTCCTCCTCGGTCCCGCCTCCTCCTCCGCCTCCTCTGCCTCCGTCGCCGCCCGTCGCCGCCCGCCTCCGCCTCTGCCGCCCGCCTCCGCCTCTGCCGCCCGCCGCCTCCGCTGCCCGCCGCCTACCTCTGCGTCCCTCCCTCGCCACCGCCGTCGTACAAGCGCGTCTGACGCGTCTGACGTCTAACGCAGGCACGCCTGGCGCGCTGACGCAAGCACGCCTGGCGTGCTCGGGCCTGCGCACGCATGGGCATTATGTCCCAAGCACGCCAGGCGTGCCTGCAGCAGCGCCAGGCGCGCCTGCGTCAGACATCAGACGCGTCAGACGCGCTTGCGCGACGGCGGCGAGGGAGTAAGGCAGAGGTAGGCAGCGGCGGGCGGCGGCGGCGGGCAGCAGTCGACGGAGCTGGGCGGCGGCAACGGAGCTGGGCGGCGGCAGAGCCGGGCAGAGGCAGAGGCAGAGGAGGCGGAGGAGGAGGCGGGACCGAGGAGGAGGCGGCCAAGGGAAAGGCTTAGGGATGGCGGAGGGCGCCGAGGAGGGTCCACCCTTCCAGGTGGGTAGGCCGCGCTTCAAGCAGGCAAGCGCCGGGGCCCACTTTTTGGCCCAAAATATTTTTTTCCAATTTTCCTCTTCTAAAATCTAGGTGCGTCTTATTAGCTGGTGCGCCTTATGGTGCGAAAAATATGGTACCCCCTGCCTTGCATGGCCTTTTAAAAGTGAACTCTCAGAACAGGCGAAGTAAGATCCCACAAAGACCTCACACAGCCAATCTCCCTTCAGCAGCTTGTGTCCGACTATAAGCCTAGGTGGTACTATACCTGCAAGGAGAAGTAAACTGATTCCTCAAGGAAAATCTGGCTCACAACTCTCCGGACTGTGGGCCAGGCCATAGCAGCATAATAACAGCGGATGGGTTATCATGGGAAAGAGGTGCCACCCATGAGGATACTTATGCCCATGGGAGTGGGGTAGTATCACCCTTTATTATTTAACACCTATATGCGTCCACTTGCCCAACTGGTGCGTAGTTTTGATCTGGAGTGTCATCAGTACGCTGATGACACCCAGCTGGTGCTGAGGATGGAAGGCCAGCTGGACTCTATACCTGATTATTTCCATCCGTGCTTGGAAGCCGTGACTGGGTGGATACGGGCCAGCAGGTTGAAGGTGAAACCGTTGAAGACGGAAGTCCTGTGGCTGGGTCGCCCCGGGGAGGGGGGGGGGGAGCTCCGGCTGCCAATAATGGATGTGAGGTGGTTAGCCCGTCACCTCTGGTTAAAAGCCTGGGGGTCCAACTGGACCCTCTGCTGACGATGGAGGCTCAGGTCTCCACTGTGAGCAGAGCAGCGTTTTTCCATCTGCGCCAGGCAGGTTGACGACCTGGCCACGGTAATCCAGGCCACGGTCATCTCGAGACAGGACTACTGTAACGCCCTTTACATTGGCCTTCCTTTGTCGGTAATCTGGAAACTGAAGATGGTGCAAAACACTGCAGCCCGACTGCTGGCTGAAGTGACACTATCGTGCCACATCACACCAGTCCTACAGCGCTTGCACTGGCTCCCTATCGAGCACCGGATTGCCTTCAAAGTGCTGGTGATAACCTTTAAGGCCTTGCATGGTCTGGGGCCAGTGTACCTGAAGGACCGCCTTTCCCTGCATGTTCCCCAGAGACCACTATGATCCATGGATCAAAACCTACTAGAGGTTCCATCACTTAAGATCTGCCGCTTGTCATCGATGTGGCAGCACACTTTTTCCGTAGCAACGCCTACCCTTTGGAACGCCCTCCCGGAGGAGGCACGAGCAATAACTGATCTACAGGCTTTTCGGAGGGCCTGTAAGACCAACCTGTTCCGTCAGGTGTTCAATCTCTAAACCAGGGGTGCCCACACTTTTTCATCATGCAAGCTACTATATGAACAATCAAGTTGAAAAGATCACCTGTTGTGCATGTGAGTGTGTGCGCGCACGTGCGCGCTCCTACTGTAGTCTTCCGTCTGCGTGGGGCTTCTTTCTTGCCTGCCCATGAACTCGCTGCCGCGCGCACCCGGGAAGGAGATCCTTCTTGCCTGTGCGTGCGCTCTCTCTTAATGTCTTCGTTGCCTTCCTCCTTCCTGCTGCGTGCTTTCGCGAAGCAGGAAGTCCCCATCCCGTCCTGCTTCTTGCGTGCACAGCAGGCCCCTTCCACGCATACAGCAGGAGGGTATTTATAGGCGCACCCACCAGCGCTCTGGCCAGATATGGCTTCGGCGGCAGCTCGGAAGGCGCAGGGCTGGGAAGAGGGGCCGCCTGGCTGCTGCCTGGGCTGGGAAATTCAACCGAGAGAGGGACCCGCGTGAGGCTGGAGCCTCTCCATGGCAGCCTCCCCCCCCCTCCCTCCTCCCTTGAGGCTTCCATACCTGGGCAGGAGAAGGAAGAGTGGAAGAGGTGCTTCCCCAAAGTGACAGATGCAGCGGGGAGGGGGGGCGCTCTTCCTTCCTTTCGAGGGTGTCACTCAGAAAGGACGCCCAAGTGGACGGCTGGCAGGAAGGAGGACCCCTCCCACTGGTGGCAGTCCATGCCCACGGGAGAGAGACAGAGAGAGAGGGTGGCTCTTCCTAGCCAGCTCTGAAGAGCCACCCCCCTCTCCCTCCTGTGGGCCCTCGCCACCTTTCTCCTTCGAGGGCGAGGGAGGGCAAGGTGGAGAAAGGCGGCGAGGGCACAAGCAGCAGCAGCAAGTGGAGTCTCCATCCCCGCAGCCCCCTCCTCCTTGGGTTCAGCCCCAGGAACACGGCGGAGCCCTCCCTCCTCGCCCCCAACCAAGGAAAGAAAGCAGCCCCACACAGCTCGCTCGCCCAGGTCTCGACTTGGAATGGGAGTCCCGAGGGCAGCAGCAGGGTTTGCGGCGGGGCTTGCTTGGCTTTGCCCCACTTTGCCCGGCCTCCTTTGCCTCTTTCTCTCTCTCTCCCTCTCTCCTTCCAGCGCCTGCCTGCCTGCCAAAAGGATCCGGAAAAGTTCTCCGGATTTCTTTCTTCTCTCCTTGGCTCTCTCTCTCTCTCACACACACATTCCCTCCATCCCTCCCACAGCCTCGCATCCTATCTGTGCGCGTGCCTTCGCCTTGCTCCTCCCCCCCCCAGCAGCAACCAATGGGCGGTTATGTCACCATACCGTGCATGGCAAGACGAGCACCAGGGCCCGCCCACTAAAGCCTCATTTTGGCAAAAGAAGCCCCGCGAAGGCGGCGGAGGGAGCACACGTGCGCGCGCATGGCAGGAGCACGCCATCCAGCTGGTGAGGCCCAAAGATCACCTGGAAGAGGGCCAATGATCACCTAGGTGCTCCCGATCACCATAATGAGCACCCCTGCTCTAAACTGTAACTCTGGTCTTAATCTGTTTTAGTATGTTTTCAAGTATGTTGGGTTTTGTTGTTCATCGCTGTTAACCACCCTGAGCCTTTTCGGGAAGGGTGGTATATAAGTCGAAATAATAAAATAAATAAATAAATAAAGCTAATTCCTACCTGGACAGTAGGGGCAATACCGTGTTTCCCCGAAAATAAGACACCCCCGATTGTAAGATGTATCGGGGGTGTCGGGGGGGTCCGCTTATATAAGCCGTACCCCGTATGTAAGCCGTACCTCGTCCCGCCGCCCCGCCGCCGCAACCGGAGGTGTGCCGCGGCACACCTGCGGCACACCTCCGCGGCACACCTTTTCGCCAGGCCTCCAGCAAGGGAGGGGGAAAGAAGCCAGGGGCGGGACGAAGCGGCGACGCGTCACTGTGACGCAGCGATCCTCACCACGGCCCTGGCTCCTTTCCCCCTCCCTTGACGAAAGAAGGGAAGGGGAAAGGAGCCAGGGCGCGGGAGGATCGCCGCATCACAGTGACGCGTCGCCGCTTGTCCCGCCCCTGGCTCCTTCCCTCCCTCCCTTGCTGGAGGCCTGGCGAAAAGGTGTGCCGCGGAGGTGTGCTGCAGGTGTGCCGCGGCACACCTCTGGCGGCGGCGGCGGCGGCGGCGGCGTGGCGACAGGGTACGTCTTGGGTTATATAAGACGTACCCGAAAGTAAGCCGTAGGGGGACTTTTTTGGGGGAAAAGAAAGTAAGACGCTGTCTTACTTTCGGGGAAACACGGTAGTATCACCCTAATGGAAGAAAGAGGCACTGAGATGCACCACCCACATTATAGACCACATGCCAGAGCAACTATAAGAAGCACACGGCCCACTGTCTCAACTTTTAGCTTTAATCTAGTAGGGAAAGGAAGGGAAGGGCAGATTCCTTGGGAGGCTGTATTAACTAGGCCACCCAGTAGTTATAAGAGGCATGCACTCAGACTGTTCCAGACAATCAAGAAAATGTACACATATCTTCCTGAATGTGGGAACAACATGTGCGTTGGACTGTCTCCCATTTTAATCTGGGAAAAAACACTGTGCCACAGGTAGCCTGTTTTGGAGGAATTATGCTCTGTCTTTTCTCTGGGTGCCATGGAAAGTTTTAATTGTCTCTGGGAACATCCAACTTCCATAATTAAAAGACAGGCTTGTGTTTGTTGCTGTTTGTCCCAATTCTTTGCTACTCAAGAAAGTGGATCTAAAGGAACCGGGGGTGGGTGGGAATGGCAACCAGACAACAAGCCAGCAGGAAACAGTGGGCCTGCCGTGATTTCGTTTCTGATGTATTTATTGAAATGCTATTTACAGATTAGCTTTCTTTTCTCTGCATTTATTATCAACCCACCAGCCTTCAAAATACACACTGGAGGCACTTTGATTAACGCTTCATTTCAACAGAAACCTCATTCTGAACGAGTGCCTCTCAAAATCACAACCCTGTGGACTCCGAATAGTTTGCCATCAGTACAATCACATCCCGTCAGGCATGTCTGCTTTTGTCTCTGTGCGCACACCCAATGTCTCTGACACAACCACCATTTCAGTCTTCACCCACTGGCTCGGCTGGTCCGCGACTTTGGTCTGGAGTGTCATCAGTACGCTGATGACACCCCGCTGGTGCTGAGAACGGATGGCAGGACGGATACCGTACCCGATTGTTTCCATCGATGCCTAGAAGCCGTGACTGGATGGCTGCGTGCCAGCCGGTTGAAGGTGAATCCGTCGAAGACAGAGATCCTATGGCTGGGTCGCCCTGGGCTTGATGGAGGCCGGCTGCCTACCCTGGATAGCGAGCTCTTAAGCCTGTCGTCTTCAGTAAAAAGCCTGGGGGTCCACTTAGAACAGCTGCTATCAATGGAGATGTAAATCTCCACGATATGCAAGACCGCGTTTTTCCATCTACGCCAGACTAGGCGACGGGCTCCCTATCTACCCAGAAGCGACCTGGCCACGGTGATCCAGGCCAGTGTTTCTCAACCAGTGTGCTGGGGCACACTAGTGTGCCGTGAGCGATCATCAGGTGTGCCGTGGGAAATTGGAACCTCCAGGAAAGGGGGGGGGGGAGTCTAGTGTGTTGAAGTATAAAAACCCTAAGAAACCTACCTCGATAAAGGCACAAAATTACAAACACCCCCCTCCCCACCCGATGTCAACTTGGTCTCTCCCTCTCCATGCATTGGGAAGACCCGCCTCCCTTTCCCCAAGTAGAGACCTCCTCTTGCCTCCTGGGGGTTCTGTGTGGGAAGATTGGCCCAGTTCTATCATTGGTGGGGTTCAGAATGCAATTTGATTGTAGGGGAACTATAAATCCCAGCAACTATAACTCCCAAATGTCAAGGTCTATTTCCCCTGAGCTCCATCTGCGTTCATATTTGGGCATACTGAGTATTCATGCCAAGTTTGGTCCTGATCCAACATTGTTTGAGTCCACAGTGCTCTCTGGATGTCGGTGAACTACAACTCCAAAACTCAAGGTCAATGCCCACCAAACTCTTATAGCATTTTCTCTTGGTTATGGGAGTCCTGTGTGGGAAGTTTGTGTCTTTCTGCCATTCCTGCCAGGATATCTACGTTGAGTTCATCGAAACAGGCCCAGGTTTCACACTGAGTGTATAAATACATTTAAAAATATATTAACGATATGTATTACTGTGTTAGAGTGTCATTTTGTGTCATTTCTGTTGGTGGTGTGCCCCAGGATTTTGTAAGTGTAAAAAGTGTGCCGCGGCTCAAAAAAGGTTGGGAAACACTGATCCAGGCTATGGTCATCTCGAGATATAAATTGGAGGTTCCAATTTCCCACGGCACACCTGATGATCGCTCACGGCACACTAGGTTGGTTGAAACACTGCTCTAGTTAACTCAAACAAGCTTTATTTGTTCATAACATGAATTAACTTCACTCAGGCACTTCACTTAGTTCCCCAAAAGGATAAAGGAAAGATCTTACATTACAGTCTCTCTGTAGCTTTAGTCCAGGAAGCTTTAGCCGGATGGCTCTCCAAGTCCTTTCCTTCTCTATGGCTTCGAGGTAAGGACACTCGAAGCCCCAGCCAGATGGCCTATATTGAAGGCATGAAACCTTCCTCTGGAAGCCAACTGACTGGTTTGAAGGCACTTGAGACTCCTCAGAGCTACCTAACCTTCCAGTATGCTGGGCTTTCTGTTTGAGTCCCAAGGAAAGTCAGTCTGGTGTTGGAAGATAGCCTGACCAAGGCCTGGCTTGGCAAACCTTCAGTCACATCCTCTCTGGAGAAATCCTGGTGGTCTAATGCAGTGCTGTCCAACTTCTATAGGCCCAAGGGCCGGACGTCTGGTGGCTGACCACCTGGCGGGCCGGAGCGGGGGCGGGGCCAATCGCAGGGGCGGGGCCAATCGCAGGGGCGGGGCCGATCCCGGAGTGACGCTGTAGGAGGAGGCGGAGCAAAGAGGTTCCCCCTTGCTCCTCCCTCCCTTCTACAGCGTCAAACTGGGCAAGAGGCACGCGATTTCGCTATGCCTCTTGCCCGGTTTGACGCTGTGGAGAAGGAAGGGAGGCGCAGAGAGGGGCTCCCTTTGCGCCTCTCTTCCTTCTGCAGCATCAAACTGGGCAAGAGGCACGGTGATTTCGCCATGCCTCTTGCCCGGTTTGACGCTGTGGAGAAGGAATTTCTCCTCCTCCTCCTCCTCCTCCTCTTTCCGGGCACCCGGCTGTCCCGAGCGCCGGCGCCAGGGAAAGGCACGGCGCCCGGGAGGAGGAGGAGGGAGAGAGAAGAGCGGCGCCAAGGGCAGCGCGTCACAGGCCTGGCGTGACGCGCTGCCCTTGGCGCCGTCTACTCCTTTTTCGGCGGCTCCCCGCCCTTCCTAGGGAGGGAGCCGCTTTGAGGAGTAGCGGCGCCAGGGGCAGCGCGTCACGCCAGGCCTGTGACGCGCTGCCCTTGGCACCGCCTCTACCCTCCTCCTTCGGCGGAGAGAGGACGGAGGGGCGGTGCAGGAGGAGGAGCTAGCTCTCTTCCTCCTCCCTGCCCGCCTCCCCTCCCCGCGGCCGCCTTTTAAAAAAAAATTAGATTTTTTTAAAAAAATAAAAATGGCGGCTGGGGGCATAGCTGGGGCCGTGCCCAACAGGCTGGGGGGCCGGATCCGGCCCCAGGGCCGCCAGTTGGACAGCCCTGGTCTAATGAATATAAAAATGGCATTCTGCCCAGATCCCTGAGAAAGGGGGTGGAACAAACTCAACTGGGATCTGTGAACGATGATTGACAGGTACTAGGGACCAATCCATGCAACCCCACCTTTAACAAACTGTGCAAGCTGCAAAACACATCTTAACGAAGCAAAACATTTCAAACTCAAGATCCTTTATGCAGGGGCGCTTGCAGCGCCGTCACAGACTCTTTAGACTCAAGCCATCACATTTTGTCATTTGAAAGAATTAAAGGGAAATAAAGCAATACACAATGTTAAACTGTGCTGACCCCATATTTCTGAAACTTTTAAATGATGACTCTAGAGTTCAGCACTTTCATTTCCGCACACAGCATGCGTTTGCGAGAGTTTTTGTCATTCATACTGGCTTCCTTTCCCCCATTTACAAAATCAGACTGCGGTGCTGTACTATCAATGGCTTTACCACTGGCCAGCGAGCAGTGGAAATCAATTTTCTAGGTAATTCTACAATGAACATCATTTCGATCGTTCTCTCCCACATCCTGAGCCCTAAGTAACAATTTAGTTTTGTCACTATTTTGCCATTTACTGTAGCTATGCAAACCACCACATTATCTGTGCTGATGTACTAGCCTTCCTCCCCTTTCCTTGCAATTTCGGAAAAGAGTCTTTGCCCTGAAACACAATAAGAATCAGAAAATTTCACCAAGTGCTTTCCTTTATCTACGTGCTGGAGTTATTTCTGGGCTAAATAAATCCAAATGGTTTCCTAGCTCTTATACGAGTACTTAAGAAGTGACAGTCCTAGCTTTTGCGCAGTCCATATGAAAAGGAAAGTTCACAGTTACATGGTCTCATTTTCTAGTATCTACATCCTGAGTCAACCCAAGCTCAGCTGGAAAAGATTAACATTTAAACAATTCTTACCGTGTTTCCCAGATAGTAAGACACCCCCGATTGTAAGACGTATCGGGGGTTTCAGGGGGGTCGGCTAATATAAGCCGTACCCCGAAAGTAAGACATATTGCCACCTCCCTCTCATCTACCGTCGCCCCCGCCGCGTCACTCACCGCCACCGCCACGCCCACGACGCTGCCACCACGCCCACGCCGCCGCCGCCATGCCACCGCCGCCAACACCGGCCCCATCAGCCACGGCACACCTCCGCGGCGCACCTTTCTGCGCGTGCCTCCCTGCGCCGCCCGGCGGCTGCGCGCAGAAGCACCTACAGGCGCTATAGCACCTGTAGACGTTTCTGCGCCTTGCGAACGTCCGCACCGCGCCGCACTCGCTCCCAAGCGCGCCTGCCGCTTTGGAGCCAGCGCGCATGCGTGTTGCACATGCGCTGGCTCCAAAGAGGCAGGCGCGCTGGAGTGAGTGCGCGCGGACGACGGCGCAGCCGCGCAGAACGTCTGCAGGCGCTATAGCGCCTGTAGGTGCTCCCCGAAAGTAAGACATAGTGGGGCTTTTGGGGATAAAAAGAAAGTAAGACACTGTCTTACTTTCGGGGAAACGCGGTAGTTCTGCAAATTTTCTGTAATAAAAGGTGGCTTTCCAATACAAGATCACCCGGGTCACCGTTGTGGTTCACTCATATATATTTGGATTATATGTTCAAAGAAAGTGAACGTCCATACAGGCCCGGATTACCCATAAGGCCACAATAGGCCACGGCCTAGGGGTGCAGCCGAGGGGAGGTGCCAGATCCGGACCCGCCGAAAAGTTTTTTAAAAGTCAATCTTCGGGTGCTTCTGCGCCTGCGTGTGACGCGGAGCGCCATCCATGCCCGCCCCGTGCCCCCCCTTTCCTGCACTCCTCCTTGGCTCCTCCCTCCCTCCTCAGGCCACGCTAAGACTCCCAGAGGCCGCAGCAACAGCTGCACGGCCCCCATCCACACAGCGCTGGGCACCTTCCTTCCGCTTCCGCTGCCTCTGGGACGAGACGAGTCTCAGCGTGGCTTGAGGAGGGAGGGAGGGAGGGAGGAGCTGAGGAGGAATGCAAAAGAAGGGGCGCAGGTTCCCAGGCCGGCCTTCCTTCCTTCCTACTTTCCTCCCTCCCAGGGTTGCTTTTTGCAGAGGCAGCGGCAGCAGCAGCATGAGGAGGCAGAGGAGGACCATCGCGACCAGCATGGGCTGAAGGAAGAGGCCTCCTCCGAGGAAAAGACTCCGAGGAGGTCTCTTCCTTCTTCAGCCCATGCTGGTCACGATTGGCTCCTGAGGCGGAGGAAGGCCCCGGGACTCTCTGCAGCCGCTGACCTCCGCGCACCCAGCGCGAGGCCACAGAGCCGCCTTCGAGGCTGTGGGGGCTGCCGGGATGCGGCGGCGGCGCCAGCCTCTCAGCCGCGGGGCATGCTGGGACCCGTAATTCTTTGGGATCGCCGGGCGCGCATTCCCATCGTGGGGAGGAGCGTCAGCGGTGAGTGGATGGATGTCGGGGGAGAAGAGGAGGAAGGGCTGAGGGGGAGCGGGGGGGAAATGGGGATAGGCCTCTCTTATTGCGGCGGCGCGAGGTGGGGGGGGGGGCTAATTCCAAACTGTGGCCTACGGTGCCAAAAGGTATTGATCCGGGCCTGCGTACATATTGTATATCTCTCTCTGTCTGATGGTCACAAGGAACCAAGCTAATTTGTACAAATGCATCTGAAATACAAGCCTATTGAACCCAATGAGAAAAAGGATTATGCTGCATGGTAAGACATATGGCACAGTCTGCTGTTTTCATATGGTAGAGTTGGATGAAGTCCAGTTTGAATGATATGCAATAATTGTTTTCATAAAACAACTTTAAGCCACAGAATAACCAGATTCCTTTTCCTTTTACTTCACTACCAGAGACTTGTGAGACACTGCAGTGTAGTGATTTGAATGCTAGACTAGGACTCTGTGAGACCAGAGTTTAAGTCCCCATGCAGCTATAGAAATGCACTATGTGACCCAATAACAAACCCAATGAAAAGTCCTCTCAGAAAAAAAAATCTTGTCAAGAAAACTAAGCTTTAGGTTCACTAGGGCAGTGTTTTTCAACCTTTTTTGAGCCGCGGCACACTTTTAACATTTAAAAAATCCGGGGGAACACCACCAACCAAAATGACACTCTAACACAGTAAAGAACGGCTGGGGGATGGTGACCTGCTGGGAGCAGCTGCTGGGAGTGCCGAAGCCGGGGGAGGAGGAGGAGCCAGGCCATGCCCCGCCCCCTCCCCCTGGCTTCAGTTCTCCCACAGCTTTGCCAGCCTTGAGGGGGCAGTGCCAAGCCAGCATTGTGCTGGCTCTGCCACCGCTGGCTTGGCACTGCCCCTCAAGGCTGGTGAAGCTGTGGGAGCGCTGAAGCTGGGGGAGGAGGCGGAGCCAGGCTGCACCATGCCCCGCCCCCTCCATGTGGCTTCAGTTCTCCCACAGCTTTGCCAGCTTTCAGGAGGCAGTGCCAAGCCAGAGGTGGCAGAGCCAGCAGAATGCTGGCTTGAACTGCCCTCTCAAGGCTGGCGAGGCTGTGGGAGCGCTGAAGCTGGTGGGACAGGGCGGAGCCAGGCCATGCCATGCGCCGCCCCTCCCCGGGCTTCAGTTCTCCCACAGAGGAGAAGCATGAGCGGTGGACGGGCTTCAGTAGGCGGGGCTCCTCCACGCGGCTTCAGCGAGTCGTGGAGAGAGTCATGGCAGATTGGAGGCTGGCTGGGGAAACGGCCGAAGGAGGCAGTGCCCCAGTCCCTTCTTCTTTTTCTTCACCGCCACTCGGCCCTTCCTCCTCCTCTCCCAAGCAGCAGGAGTTCGGCAGGAGGGGCTGGAAGGAAGGGGGGGCAGAGAGCTTTTCTCGCGGCATACCTGATGATCACTCACGGCACACTAGTGTGCCACGGCACACTGGTTGAGAAACACTGCACTAGGGCAGTGTTTTTCAACCTTTTTTGAGCCATGGCACATTTTTTACATTTACTAAATCCTGGGGCACACCACCAACCAAAATGACACTCTAACACAGTGTTTCTCAACCAGTGTGCCATGGCACACTAGTGTGCCGTGAGCAATCATCAGGTGTGCCGCGAGAAAAAGCTCTCTGCCCCCTTCCTTCCCCCTCCTCCTGTCGAACTCCTGCTGCTTGGGGGAGGAGGAGGAAGGGCCGGGCGGCAGCGAAGAAAAAGAAGAAGGGGCCGGGGCGCCGCCTCCTTCGGCCGTTTCCCCAGCCAGCCTCCAATCCGCCATGACTCCCACCATGACTCTCGCCCCTCGCTGGCTGAAGCTGCGCGGAGGAGGAGCCCTGCCCACTGAAGCCCATCCACCGCTCATGCTCCTCCTCTGTGGGAGAGCTGAAGCCGGGGAGGGCAGGGCATGCCCCGGCTTCAGCGCTCACACAGTTTTGCCAGCCTTGAGGGGCAGTGCCAAGCCAGCAGTGGCAGAGCCAGCACAATGCTGGCTTGGCACTGCCCCCTCAAGACTGGCGAAGCTCTGGGAGAACTGAAGCTGGGGGGAGGGTGTGGGGCATGGCACGGCCTGGCTCCTCCCCCTCCCCCGGCTTTGGCATTCCCAGCAGCTGCTCCCAGCAGGCCACCATCTGTCACGATGCAAGGACTTGGCCGGCCCCTTAAACACACACACAGAGACGGTAATCAGCTAACTATTTATTGAATAATAAAGAACAGGTGAAAAGATAATTGTCCATAAAAATATTGAAAAGTTCAATCCAAAGAAAGAGTCCGTAGTAATCAAATCCAAAAGCTTGGCAAAGCTTGGTAAAAGACTTGGCAAAAAGGCTTGGCAAAAGACTCCGCAAGCAATGCGGATCAAGGAACAAGGCAAAGTTCAAACAGGACCCAAGAAACTTCTTGGCAAGACACGAGCCGGCAACTTGGCTCCGTGGTCCCATGCTTGCTTCACTCCGCTTAGAATAGAAGTGGCCGAGGTACTGAGGGTCCGTTCCCACGGATCCTATACTTAATCCCCTTGGCGAGGTCCCTGACGCTCTAGGTTTCGGCGCCAATCTGTGCTACGGGATCTCGCGCTTCTCTGGCGCTCTAGGCTGCGGTGCCAACCCCTCCTGCTGGACTCAATGCTCTCTCTCCTATCGAAGCCCCGTCCTTGCCTCCCAGCACCTGGTTCATTATCTTCATGAGAGCCAAACTCCCTTTCTGCTTCCATGGGTTCATCCTCCACTGTTTCCCTGATTCTCTCCTGTGACCCGAAACCACCTGGCTTCTCATAACAATCGTCACTATCAACACTTTCTGAATCAGTCTGACCTTCCCAGTTATCATAACCGTCCGGCCATCCATCATCCCAAGCCAGGCTTTCGGTGGGAGAGGAAGGCCCAGCTAACTCATTAACCCCTTCCTCCATTTCCTCATCAGCTGCGGCTGGCTCCAATGCAAGTGGGACCCCCGGTGCTGCCCCCTGCCCCCCAGGCACAAAAGAGAACTGGGTTGCTACACCATCCCCCAGCCGTTCTTTACTGTGTTAGAGTGTCATTTTGTGTCATTTTGGTTGGTGGTGTGCCCCCGGATTTTTTTAATGTTAAAAGTGTGCCGCGACTCAATAAAGGTTGGGAAGCACTGCTCTAACACAGTAATACATATAGTTAATATGTCTTAAAACGTATTTATAAACTCAGTGTGAAACCTGGACCTGTTTCGATGAACACAACATAGATATCCTGGCAGGAATGGCAGAAAGAAACAAACTTCCCACACAGAACTCCCATAACCAAGAGAAAATACTATAAGAGTTTGGTGGGCATTGACCTGTGTAGAAAAAAAAAAAGAACCGAAGCTGAGTAAACAACATTTAGAGCAGGGGTGCTCACACTTTTTCAGCATGGGAGCTACTGATTAAAAAACCAAGTCCCAAAGATCACCTACCCAGAAATGTAAAACATATAACTATTTTCTTATTTATTTATTTATATTTATTATTCATTTTTCTGTACCGCTCCTTCCAGCAGGCTCGGGCAATTTACATAAAATGAAGTTATAAAACATCAACATTTCAATTTAATAACAACAATATAAAACAGAGCATAAAAATACATCCAACCACCCCATTTCTCCCACACTGCCATATTACCACACATATTATCAGCCAGAAAGTAAGAAGAGAGGCTTTTGAACTGCAAGGCCATTTAATACTCAGCAAGGTAAACAAAGGGGCATGCAAAAATACATCCAGCCACCCCATTTCTCCCACATTTCCATATTCCCCAACATATATTTCTCAAGGAACAAAGCAAGCAGAGAGGCTTTGGAGCTAAAATCTCCTGGTCATCCCAAATGTGAGGACCTACCACCTGTCCGCAACCCGCCGCTGGGCTTTCTCTGTTGCAGCCCCTACCATGTGGAACGCACTGCCCGCCGGCATCCGTGCCACTCAGTGCCTCCTCCCGTTCAGGAGAGCAGTTAAGACATTGCTGTTCCAACAAGCCTTCGGAGTTAGCTAAACTGTAGCTCGCACCGCCTAGCCGTCAGCCCACTGTGACCCCATTTTTTATTTCAACTATTCTAATTGTAATTCCATCTTAATGGTATTAGTGTGGCTTATGAGTTATCTGACAATTGTATTTTACGAACTGTTGTAAGTCGCCCCGAGCCATTGGAGGGGCGACAGACAAATGCGAAATAATAAATAAATAAATAAAATAAAAGGCCATTTTTAAACATTAAAAATAAACAAAGAGACATGCCACAGAACAATCAAGCACCCACCCCAAAGTAAAAAGACCGACCTTTGAGATGCGGTAAGGAAATGACCCCAAAGCGTCCTTCTTCTTCTCCTCCGTCGTTGCTCCTATTTCCACGCCGCCAGCATGCGTGCCGCCTCCAAGAGCTCACGAGGCGTCCGAGAGGCAGAATGGGCGCTTCTGCGCATGCGCGTGGGGCCAGCCATGCATCGCGTCATCCAGGCCCGCCCCTTTGGTCTCCTACAACTCTGAGTGGCTGGAGAAGGACGGAGGGAGGAGGAGGAATCAAAAGAGGGGGCCCATTCTGCCTCTTGGACTCTGGAGCTTTTGGAGCGGCGCGCGAGCAGGAGCGGGGAGGAGCAATGACGGAGGACTTCTTTGCAGCGTGCAGGGGCGCGTGAAGAGGATCAACAGCAAAAAACCTGGTCAGGGGGCTGAAGATCACCAGGATGAGGCCCGAAGATCACCCTGGTGATCGAGATCACCATTCTGAGCACCCCTGATTTAGAGGTAAGATGATGAGCAGGCGAAGTCAAGAGGAACTTTCCATTTGCTAACCTAATGAACAAAAATCTGCCATTCTGACCTTGAAATGGCTCTAGATTACAGTTCTGGGTTGCACTCTCAGGCACAGCCCAGGTTGGCTGATGCCTCACCGAAAAATATAATAGCCCCCAAGTTGCCAAGCTATGGCTACCGCCTGGATTGCTGCAGCTGTTCACTCAAGAAAGAGAGCACCCAGGGACATCTGGTGAGAAATAAATGGTTCTTATAATGCTAATTCATTTTCTTCTGCTTAATGAAGTTAAGATATAGGATTGATATTATACCCTGCTGGCATGAGAAAATTGTGTCGCAAGACACCCAGTCAAAATTGGTTTCTAAATGTGTGGGTCTGTGTGTATCTATGTATACTCAAAGCTTTGGGAATACAAATTATAATTTGTGAACCCAGACCTTGGATGACCTGAGGGTTTCATTTCAGAAAAATGTGTAAGAGCAGATGATTAACTGAATTTCTCAAAGAGCTGTTGTTGACTTTGCAACAGCAACAGAACGAACCTCTAAGGAAGAAGATCTTGTTATGTTTCAAAGTCTTCGCAGAAACACACACAAAAGCTTTTAAAAAGTACTTTAAAGATTGTTAGCTTGCCCCATCTGGGGTCAAATAACTAGCTAAACAGTGT